>JAULJZ010186327.1:0-21633 GCA_032270985.1 Heliamphora pulchella | reverse complement strand
TAAAGTATAAACTTATAATAAACTAATAACTAATAATAAATCATAAACTTATAAACTAATCAACTAATATTAGACTATAAACTTATAAACGAAGTAACTAAAAAACTAATAAAATTATAAATTTATAATAAAATAATCAACTAATAAATAAACATATAATAAACTATAAAGTATAAATTTAATAATTTATAGTCTTATACAACAAGTCAACAACTCAAAAAGTAAAAAAAAAACAAAAAAAAAAACAAAAAAAATAAAAAAATAAGAAAAAAATAAAAAAATAAAAAACCCACAAAAAGCCCGGCTTGGGCCCGAGCCCTATACCCCTTGGGCCTGAGCCGACCTCTCGTTCAAAAAGCCTGGCCTAAACTTTTGGCGGAAGCCTGCCGGGTTAGGGCCGGGCTCGGCCCACCCAAGTCATGTCTGGGTCAACCCGAGATTACACTCCTAAATGTAGGAGAGAAGGAAAAGAAATATTTTGTTCCATTTTTTTTCTTACTACAACTGATTACAATGATTATGTTATATATAGTTAATGTCTCACAATCTTTTTTTTTTTTTTTTTATCATCAACAAGAATGTGTATTACTTAATAGTAGAATAGTACAAAAAGATAGGAGACGAGAAGTCCGTGAAAAGAACAAAATGAAAAGAGACCAATGGCTACTAGCACTAAGGCTCCGTTCGTTTCAACGAAAAATATTTTCAATGTAAAATATTTTTGCAAAAATATTTTTTTTCCGTTTTTATTTTCTAGTGTTCGGTTGATACATGTAAAATATTTCAAAATAAAGTTCTTGATTGTTAGATTTAAATAAGATATTTTCTATAATAAAGTTATGGAAAATAGTTGGATGTGGTCCAATGCCTCTTGGAGCTTCGTTACAACTGCATAAAGGTTTTGCCCTCTTGTTTGATCCAAGGCCCCTAAAGTCAATCAAGATCATTTGTAGGCAATTTGCCGATGTTACTCAACAAAATCCACCATCTGAAACAACTTGTTCCAAATATACAAAGCCACTAAGCAATGCAAGAAAGGTGATCCAAGGATTCCTCATCCACTTTGCACAAGACGCACCACTGAGGCAAAGATAGCTAATGTTCTCATGAGACTTTTATGAGCCAAAAATCACATAAATATCTTCACCTTAAGAGGCCCTATCACTTTCTAGATTTTCTTATGATAAAAAAAAGAAATAATACCCGAATTGCCAATGATTTTATCAAAAAATGGCTTACAAGAGAGGACACCTGTGGAATGGAGAGAACACACTGTTTTATTCTTGTCGACACCTCTCAAAGAACAGTTAGTGATATTAGCGAGCAAGGATGGCATTTCAATCAATTCCCTTTCATTAAGATTTCTAGAAAAATTGAAATTTCAAGAAACAAGAGCCAATTGAGTACACGCCATAGAATCAATAGATATGTTATGAGATTGGATCAACCAATATAGAAGGAATAAAACATCGAATTACAAGTTCAAAAACTTACATGCTCACTATTACCCACCTTCAAAGAAACAAACCTTAAGAACAAAGGAAGAATGTTAGAAGTAGCATTCCAAGGAGAACGACAATTACCATTGCTAACTACAAAAGAATCCCAACCATTAGCTTGAACCCCATATTTACTCTTAATAACCGAGTGCAAAAGTGAATTCCTCTCAATTGGAAATCTCCATAACTATTTGCCAAGGAGAGCAAGGTTCCTTGCTATAATATTGCCAATCCCCAATCCCCTATTCTCTTTGGATTTTGACACTTCTTCTCAGCTAACCAAGCGGTCCTTCTCGCCCTCTTCGCAACCTTTCCAAATGAGGTCCCTCCACTAGACCCACCACCTTGGCCTTCTTGACCATCCTTCCAAAAAACCATTCACTACTAAAGTGAAAGGTAAAGGCAACAAAGGGTCGTCTTGTCTTAGACCCCTAGACGCCTTGAAAATCCTACTTGCCTATGCCTTTCCATTCACGATAACATACATATTACAAAACGACAAACATCCTTTAATCCACCTCCTACATCTCAAGCCAAACCCTTTCTTAGATAACACAAAATCCCAAAAATCTCAGTCCGCACGATCTTATGCTTTTTCAAAATCATAAGAATTACACCTTCCTTATTAGAACCTCCGTATTCCTCAATTACCTCGCAAGCCACCAACACAGCATCCAAGATATGGCGTCCTTTCACAAAAGCACCTTGTGTATCAGAAATAGACTCAACAGTATTCCCTAAAACAACCTTCAACCTTCTTGATAGAACCTTTCTCAAAACTTTATACAACGCAGTCACCAAACTAATAGGCCTGAGATCACTAATCTTTAAAGAGTCCTCTTTATGGGGATCTGACAAATAAAAGACGCATTAGAATAGGCTTTGATCACTCCATTATCGAATAACTCTCTAAAAACTCTCATCAAATCCCCTTTCACAATTTTCCAACAATCTTGAAAAACTGCCAAAGTGTACCCTTCCGATCCTGGTGATTTATCTTTTTCACACTCAAACACTGCCTCTTTAATCTCCATTTCATCAAATGGCCTTTCAGTCCATGTAGACTTCTAAAGGACAATTAGAGCCAATCCTTGGTCTCTCTATTCCTCCACTTGAGTACAAATTTGAGTAAAAGTTAAAGACAAACTTCATTGATAATCTGATCTTCTTTTCCACAAACAAACCAGGACTCACATCCAACATCTTAATGTACTTTCATCTCTTACCATCTGCAAATCTTAATGAACTTCTTTCTTCTCTTACAATCCCCAACCCTATGAATAATTGTGAATTATTATCCCTTTCCTTAATCCATTTCTCCTTTTATCATCTTAATGAACTTCTTTCTCCTCACAATCTGTTATAGCTAACTAAACTAACGCAGAAAAGTGTCCTTAGATGATTTAGCTGTTCATGGCTTAGAGAGTGTTTGTTAGAAATTATTTTCCAGCTCTTACTTATAGTCCATCAAAAAGTTAGAAAAATTCAAATAGGTGTGCTTATATATTTTTGTTTGTAATTTCTTATTCTAAATCAACACCACAAATTCTAATGCTTGAAGCCATAAGTTACAGCAGTAATAAACATTTGTAACTTTTATGTGAAATCATATTTCTATCTTTTTATCTATAATCTAAAATTCATAATTTCAGATAAATCAAGCACCTTCTTAATATGTTTAGCATGGTGCTTATGAATTCCTATGCAGCACAAATCCCTTGAGGCACTCATTAAGGATAAACCTTGTGCTGCGATGCTTGGTTTATGTGATCAAGGTTTGCATGTGTATCATTGCAGGCGAGGGAATATAGATCACATAACTTTCTGTTTTGTTTGATTGAACAAAGCATTTATTTTGGAGTTCCGAATGCCCTTTGGGGTTCAGTGGCTGAATAAAAAGTTGAAAAGAGATTTTCAACAGTTATTAAGAAGACTTTCATTTTCTTATCACCCAAAAATGCATATTGACAGTGGAACAACTTAGACTTCCCCACTGGGCTTCAAAACCATCACGCTGGTGGTATTGAACTTGCCATTAACTTCAATTACTCCCTTTAGGCTTGAGCTTATGGTACACTAATTAGAAAGCATGCTCATAAACATGGGATGAATTGAAGGACTGAGGAAAAAGGAATTTCATATCCATTCTAAGCATATTAAATACAAAATGCAACTATATATATATATGCTAGCAATGCCTTAACCCAGTCTAACTCTGTTATTCCTAATTACGTCAATAATTGATCAGTCATTACAACTGCGTAACAAACTGTTATTAACTGCCATGACAAACTGATCCTTCGTTCCCTCTCTCTCAATATGAATGTCTTCTGGGTTTTTGAAATTTCCGGGTTTTTGAAATTTCCAATAATGTTTAAACTCAAGAGAAAAATGAGGTTGCTGCAATTGCAATTTGGTAATGCTTCTGGGATTGGCTGAGAAGATCTTACTGCATGCTCATGTAAATTTTTAATCAGTGGCTTAGGATTGTAAATTGCATTCAAATCTAAGAAGCACTCTTGATTTCAGGGCTATGGTATGACAGAAACATGCGGAATCGTTTCAGTTGAGAATCAAAGAATAGGTCCTCGACATTCTGGTTCAGCAGGAACACTTGTTCCAGGAGTGGAATCCCAAATAGTTGGTGTAGATACTCTGAAGCCTCTTCCTCCTCAACAGTTAGGGGAAATATGGGTTCGAGGAGCTAACATGATGCAAGGTAGCTTATTACTTAGTTTTTCAATTTGATATTTATATGCAAGTCTCTTCAGAATGCAAATATCTATGATTCTATATAATTCAAACAAGGGAAAAAAAGGAAAAGGAGTATAAAAAGTAATACTAGAGTCTGCTCCCTGAATAGTTGTTTCTCAACTACTTAGTGAACTGCAGTAGAGCACATGAATGACATAATCAGATGCTTACAAATTATAATTGTTAGGATTGATGTATAAATAAAGAACAATAACAGAGAGTTGAGAGAGAATTATTTTAGCGGTGAAAAGAAAGAGCACCCAAAATTAAGGTTAGCTCCCTTATCACTGTTATTTATATAATGAGACAAGTATACTAAAAATACAATAATACCCCTAACTTAATACTCGCCCTTAAGTTGATGGATAGATATTTCTCAAACTCAACTTGCATATAATGGGGTAAAACACCTTACTGCTAAACCCTTTAGTAAAAATATTTACTAATTAATCTGCAGACTTCACAAATGGTATACAAATCGAACCCTTGTATAGGTTCTCCTTAATGAAGTGTCTGCCATTCTCAATTTATTTCGTTGTGTCATGTACTCGTTGTATTGGGTTATGAGTGATGTTGATGGCAGTTTTATTATCACAATACAACTTTATAGACTTTTCACACTCAAATTTCAAATCTTTTAATAGAACTCAGAGCCGTAGAAGTTCACAAATGTCATGTTCCATAGCCCTGTACTCAGCCTCTGCACTTTATCTAGTTACCACTGTCTATTTTTTATTTCGCCAAGTAACAAAATTACCTCTTATAAACGTGCAATATCCCGATATAGACCACCTATCATCAATTGAACCAGCCTAGTCTGCATCCGTGAATGCTTCTAATTTCATGTGACTATGATTAGAAAACAGAGGTCCTTTTCCTAGAGTAGACTTAAAGATACTATAAAATGTGATAAACAGTATTAAGATGTGCACTGCGGGGAATCATGCATGAATTGACTGACAACCCCTACAGCATATGTAATATCAGGTCTAGTATGAGATAAAGATATTAATCTTCCCACCAATCTCTGAAATTTTCCCTTGTCAGTTGGTTTGCCATCACCACTACTGAGACGATGATTAGCCTCAATAGGCGAATCTGCTAGTCGATAACCCAACATTTCAGTTTCCTCTAGGAGATCAAGAATATACTTTCTTTGGAAAATAAAGATGCCATTCTCTGATCTAGTTACTTCAATCCCAAGAAAGTATCGTAATGCCCTCAGATCTTTTATCTCAAATTCTTTTGCTAGACTTGCCTTGAGATGAGACACCTCCTATGCATCATTTCTTGTTACAACTATGTCATCAACATATACAATAAGGATTGTAATCTTATTATTGCTACGCTTGATAAACATGGTGTGATCTGCATGACTTTGTTGGTATCCAAATCTTAGCATAGCCTTGAAGAATCTTTCAAACCTGGCTCTTGGAAATTGCTTGAGCTCATATAAAGCCTTCTTTAATTTACACACTTTCTCTTAGGTTTTACAGGATGAGAACCTTGATGGTACATCCATATAAATCTCTTCCTCTAAGTTCCCATGGAAGAATGCATTCTTCACATTCAATTGTTGGGGAGGGCAACCCATAGAAGCAGCACAAGAGGAGCACTTGAACAGAATTCATTTTGGCGAATGGGGAAAAAGTCTCCTGATTATCAATACCATAAGTCTCTGTAAAGCCCTTAGCAACTAGCCTTGCCTTTAATCTCTCCACTGACCCATCTGTGTTGTATTTGCCAGTAAACATCCATTTTCACCCAATTGGCTTCTTCCCATTTGGAAGAGAGATTAACTCCCAGGTACCATTCTTTTTTAGAACTTTCATTTATTCAATCATAACCTTTTTCCACTTAGAGTCCACAATAGCTTCTTTCCAACCATGTGGAATCGACATGGAGAACAAAGACGAGACAAAAGCAGGATATGGGTTTGATAATAAATCATACGAGACAAATTGTAAAATTGGATGTTGAGTACACGTCCTAACGTCTTTTCGAAGGGTAATAGGTAAATCACAAGTATCAAAATTAATAACAGATGATTCATTATCAGGTGAAGCAGTGGAAGAGACTGAAATAGGGGGCGGAGAGAGCAACTGGCAAGGTGGTAGTGGTGCACGAGCCGTCTGATCCTTCTGACGTCAAGAATAAGTATGCAGATCAGTTCTATCTAATCGTTCAACAATATCTTGCTCTTTTTCCCCTTCACCCGATCCTTTCTTCTCCCCCTCAGTAGGAATAAGGTCTTGGTGTATACGATTTGGAAAGACTAACCCATGAGACTCCTAATTAGACTGAATAAGCATATCCGATGGCAATATCTCTTTCAATTTAGATGTCTCCCCTTGAAGAGATGTCTTAGAGGGGCGAAAAAAGAACTTAATCTCCCAAAAAGTAACATCTATATTGACAAACACTTTGCGAGTAGTAGAAGAATAACATTTATAGCCTTTTTGGGTAGGAGAGTAGCCAATGAAGATACATTTAATAGCCTTACAATCCAATTTGCCACTTGGATGTTTAGGTGCATGAACAAAACAAGTACACCCAAGGACCCTAGGTGGAAAAGAAGAGATAGGCGGAGACGTGAGAAGAAGTTCCAATGGGGTTTTGAATTGAAGGACACTAGAAGGCAGACGATTGATAAGATTGGCAACGGTGAGGATTACCTCACCCCAAAAAGACTTAGGAACATGCATAGTGAAGAGAAGGGAACGAGCAACCTCAAGGAGATGACGATTTTAACGTTCTGCCATTCCATTTTGTTCAGGAGTGGGGACTAAGCTCGTCTGGAATGGAATACCGTGAGCCTCGAGATAAGCGTGGAAACCACCATCAAGATATTCATTCGATCCCATTATCAGAACGAAGAATCTTGATGGTGGCATCAAATTGGGTATACACCATTTTATGAAAATTTTAGAAACACGAAAGAACTTCATTCTTAGCACGAAGTAAATAAATCCAAGTGATATGAGAATAACAGTCAATAAAAGGCACAAACCACTGATAACTAGAAATGGAAGTAACAGGTGAAAGATCCCAAACATCATAATGGATAAGCATAAATAGAAAATTACTACGTTTATTAATTAAAGAATAAACAAACCGTTTATGTTTGGCAAGTTCACATGCCTCACAACAAAAAGTACTTCTAAAACAATGTTTAACTAAAGAAGGAAAAAATTTCTCTAAAACTCCAAAAGAAAGATGTTCCAAACGACGATGCCACTGATGTACCTGCAAAGTAAAGGTCCAGTATTGACATGGAGAGTTTGGCCAGACAATGAAGGTGAGTGAGAAGAGGTAGACAGAACATCCAGTAAGTACAGTCCACCATGTGCACTACCATTGCCAATCGTTCTCCCCATCACTAGTTCCTGAAAAACACAATGAGTAGGAAAAAAATGTTACAAAACAGTTTAATGAATTGGCAAGATGACTAACAGATAAGAGATTGGGAGAAAAATTGAGAACATGAAGGATAGATGAAAGAAAGGGTGGAAGAGCAATGGATAGAACATTTGCAAGAAACAGATGATAAAAACCCATCGGCTATTTGAACCTTATCTTTACCAAAACAAGTAGAATAAGAAGAAAACAAGGTAGAAGACCCAATTATATGATCAGTGGCACTTGAGTCAATAATCCAAGGAATAGGAGAAGCAACAACACTAAGTGCACTATAAGAGATACCTGAGTGAGCAAAGTTAGAGGTGGAAGTGGAGGCTATAGAAGAAGAGATATCAACCTGAGCCATTATGCGCATGAGAGTAGTCAACTCTGTCTCAGAGAAAGGGCCAGTCTCACCAGATGTGCCACCGGAGATCTCAAAAAGATGAGCGTGGGAGCGAATAGGGCCACTACGGCCACTACCACGACCACCTCCACATCCCTGAATAGGACGATCATGTAACTTCTAGCATTGATCAATAGTATGACGGGTTTTACCACAATACTCACAGCACAATTGATCGCAGGCTACTGAACCATTCTTCTCCCCAAATTTGATAGCTTGGCCTGGCCGAGTGAGAAACGTGACAGTTAACACAGAGCGCTCTTGATTGAGAGGAAGAACCATACCATGACATCGGCTCTCTTCCTACTGAACATAAGCATACGCCTGCCTCAAGGTAGGAAACGGATCTTGTCCTAAAATCTGGACACGGATCGGATCGTAGTCAACATTGAGGCCGGCAAGGAAATCATAAACCCGCTCCTTTTCTATCATCTTTTGAAAAGCTACAGCATCAGTAGTACAAATAGCATGGAAGTCCTAATAATAATCAATCTCGTTCCACAAACTGGTCAACTCGGCATAATACTGAGCCAGGGACTGATCTTTCTGATTTAACTCACGAAGTTTATTCCTCAATTCATATAGCTGAGCAACATTACCTGTCTGTGAATAGGTCTGGGCAGCAGCGGATTAAATCTTATGTGTAGCATCCAGAAATAAAAACTGCGACTAATAAAGGGCTGCATAAAATATAGTAGCCATGGCATAACAAGAGCATTTTCCTCTGTCCACCATGTACGAGACGACCCAATAGCTGTTGGCTATTGAGTGTCACCAGTGATATACCCAGATACGCCGCGAGCAGAAATGGCTAAACTACAGGCACGAGACCAAATCAAATAGTTGGTACCATCCAACTTGTCAGGACTGATTTGAAGGGATAAACTATCAGTAGGAGTCCCTGAACGAATCATCCAGTATCCTTATGACTACTTGAAAGCTTTTCAGTATAAAACATGATCATGTAAAACCAAGAACAAGTAGTACAAGGCAAACAGAAGCAAGAAACGATGGAACAAGTGCAAATCAAACTAAAACTGAACCACTAGACGACCAATGATATCTAAAACACCATACCAGATTGGAGCAAAGTCAAAAAAGGAACCAAAGAGCCGTGGGGTAGTTCAAACAACACTAGTCGAGCCCTTCAAACAACACTGGAAAGCAAGTTTAACCAAGTAGATCCTTCAAACAACATAGGTCGAGTTCTTCATGCACCCAAATAGACCATAAGATGTTGAAACAGTTGAAAAAAAGGAAGACTAGGTCGAACAAAACCCTAGCTGCACTTTGAATAAACTAAAACTCAACAATAGGGTTGATTCGATTCTTATAGAGGCTTGTAGAATCCTAGTCGGCACCAATGAGAGAGGAACCAACCATTAATTGAAGCAAAAAATAACCACAATTGCGTTTTGTGAAAAGAAAATCTATCAGCCGCGAAAAAAACAAAAATTCGAAAAAAATATCAAACATGCTAGGAAAAAAAAAAAAATCATGAAGATGATCTTGATGATCATCCTTGGGAGGAAAGGTTTTTTTTTTTTTACAATGACAAATTCTGAGATGAAAAGAAAGAAAAAAAAATAAAGAAATCATTATGACACAAGATTTTGCTTTGATACCATGTTAGGATTGATGTATGAACAAAGAACAATAAGAGAAAGTTGAGAGAGAATTATTCTAACAGGGAAAAGTGAGAGCATCCAAAATTAGGGTTAGCTCTCTTATTACTATTATTTATATAATCAGACCAGTATACTAAAAATACAATAATACCCTTAACAATAGTGCCATAGAAAGGGCATTTCATTACATTTGAACTAAGAAGCATGTTTGCTCGGCAGTCAGATATTGTACTTCTAGGATCATATGCATGTAAATTCCCGATCATATGCATGTAAATTCCCGCCATATGGTGAGAAAAGTTGATGTAACATGGTTGCCACAAGGATGTCAAAATTGGGTGATGGATGGATAATATATGCTGAATTTTTGTTGTTTATGCTTTTCATTTATGATGAGGTAGGGATAGAACGAGATGACAGAGAAAAATGAAGGCAATAGGAAAGTAGAAAAGAAAAAGGTATAAGAGATAGAAGGAGATACAATGAAGAAGTGGAAGAAGAGAGGGGGGAAAAGGAAGGAGGGATGGATGAAAATGTTTTCTCTCTCATTCGTTCTCAGGCTTTAATTTGTTTTTCCCTTAAGAAGCTATCTTATGGGTATTACAAAACTCTAATAGAAAGTAATTGTTGTATAAAAGCACCTCTAACAATTTGATAACAATTAAGGCCTAAGATTTCATCTCTACGATATTAAGGCCTAAGATTTCATCTCTAAGATATTGAAATTAATAGAATGTTTGGTGTAGGTAGTTGACTGTGGGTTTGGGATCGCTTCGGGAAGATAGTGTTCATTTCAGTGCTTGGACCTGTCAGAGGTGGAGGAGAGAGAGCCTTTGAGAGAGAAAGATGATAGTGAAGAACGCGCCCAGAGAGAGGTAGAAGATAGGTCAAAGGGCATAAGAGTCTCTTTCGAGTTGAGGGTCCATTCTTTTATATGATAGCAGGAGTAGTAGTTCGGCTCATCAGATGGCCCTTCCTCATTGGGTTGACATATTGGAAGTAACAGGACTGCTCTACAAAAAACAAATCCTAAGTTTAGAATCTGCAGTACTTATGATGAGAGTTGTAGAGGTAGGTATGAAAAATTGCTCTGAGATGTCACGTGTCTTGGTTATTGCCCCATCTCTCTCTATAACTCGTCAAAATAGAGTTGCACTCGTAGAGGGCAAACTAGGCTCCATTAACAGATCCCTTACTCTAGCTTTCTAGTCACACAACGTTTGTGGTCTTGAGCACAGGTACCAATGCCTTGCTCTCTGTTTAGGGTACTTTGAGTGATGCTTAAGAAGAGTTTGTGAGGTGAATAGTGATACTGAGTTCGAGTGCGGTCAAGCTGCCGAAAGCACTACGGGCAGTGACTCTCTAAAAGCTCATTTGTGGCACAATAAGGAGTTAAGATGGCTAGCTCATTAAATGGCGAGGTAGCTAGGGCGACTCGCTTGTAGGAGGCAAAGAAACATAACAACTTACTCTTAGGAACTAAGGCAAGCTAATGCAGCTCACTCGTTTGGAGTGACGAGGGTGACTTGCTCTTAGGAAACAAGTTGAGCTAGGGCGGCTCGCTCGTTAGGAGTGAGAGGACCCCTTCGAGGTGCCACATGGTAATGACTCTCCGTATACCCACATATGACAATACGACTAAACATGAACATTTGATATTAGTCTTGCATCATTTGGGTTGCATTAATCTCTTCATGTTAGAGAAAATCTTAGACTTGAGTTTTAGGCATCTTGAAGTTTGTGAAAACTCTAATATCATTTTGATGTCTCCAACAGATCTTATGCTCTTGTATCAAACTAAATAGGAGGAAAGAAGATGATGGGGAGGAGAAGCAAGCTGGGGGGGGGGGCGGGGGGGGGTAGAATGAGAGAGCAAAGCTCTTCAAAATTATCATCAAAAACTTAGTTTCTGACAAGTTGAGCATTCTAAAAGTATCTATAAGTAAGAAAATACTTTGTCACAATTAAAAATGACTCGTCAGAAAATTCTAATGACTCAACACTTGGTGTTAATTTTGCATCAGCTAGGTCATATCAGAATTGCTGGTTTTCATCTTAGAGGAGGTGCCAATGATATGCCAATATTCAGATCCTAAGTTATACAATGCATTAGGACTTATATTACATAAACTCTTCTCAATATATAAAGTACCCACGTCAGACACTTGAGAGTTGGATAATTCGATAGAAAAAGAGAGCAAAGCTCTTTAAAATATTTTAAGATTTTATTCATTCTCTATGACCTAATTCGCTTTTCTGCTAAGAGGCCAAGCGTTACAGAGTTCTAGTAATAAGCAATTATCATCAAAAACTCAGTTTTCAATATCGTAATAAGTTGAGCATTCTAGAAGTATCTAAAAGTAAGAAGATACTTTGTCACAATAAAAAATGACTCATAAAATTTTAATGACTTAACACTTGGTGTTAACTTTTCATCAACTAGGACATACCAGAATTGCTGGTTTTCATCTTAGAGGACATACCGATGATGCCCAATATTCAGATCCTAAGTTATACAAGGCAGTAGGACTTATGTTACATGAACTCTTCTCAATATATAAAGCACGTGTCAGACACTTTGAGCATTTTTTAGCAAGAGCCTCTTTAATGAGATGCTGCAGGAGAACTCTTTGTTTTTTCTCTTTCCTTCTGTTTTGTCTGTTATTGCCCCAGCCTGAGTATTTTCTTTTTGCTATCCTCTTTTTTTTTCCCTAAATTATTATTATTGTTGTTGTTGTTGTCGTCGTTATTGTTATTGCTACGACTACCGCTTATTTATTTTTGTTTATTTTATTAGGTGGGGTGGGTGGGGTGGGAGAGAACGCTCAGCGTGTTGGCTATTAATATGACTAGTGTGTAATAGTTGCCTTTGGTTTCTTCTAACTGCATGCCACTGCTGTTCTGGTAGCAGGCTCGAGGCATTTGCTTCCTTTATGTCCAAGAATAGTTAATATCATTTGAAAATTCATTTTTTTCAGGTTATTTTAACAATCCAAAGGCCAGCAGTCTCACTATAGATAAGCAGGGTTGGGTACATACAGGTGATCTTGGATATTTTGATGAGGTAGGACAACTATTTGTCGTTGATCGAATTAAAGAGCTCATCAAGTACAAAGGGTTTCAGGTAAATTGGTTAACTAGAACTTGTGCAAGCATTTTTCCTTCAGTAGTGTTGTTTTATTGTTTTTAATATTATTTATCACCGTTATCTAATTTGCGGAAGCAACTTGATTGGATGCTGCTCCTCGAGTGGGATTGCTCTCTTCTGGGGCATGCCTGGAATTTTTAAGTAGACGTTGTCCAAAATTTCATGAGCAAACCTCCTCTTTTTTGCTTTGAATTATTTGGTTCTATTATCTTAGGTACTTAATATATGACTTTTCTCTTTTGAGTTACTAAGTTGGAGATGGATCTGAGTTATGGCATCTCACATGCAGCTGATCCATATTAAACTTGCATCCAATCCCCATTGATAGGGTATATTAGGGATCTAAATAATGACCGTTACATAATGGTATCCGGGAGCTACGATTCGGATACACTCATCAGAATCGGATTTAGAGAAAAACGCATCTTTATCGACCGATATGGCTGTTATGTATCGAGTATCAGTTGTGTATCGGTGTGTAACGGTCGATACCGCCGATAACTACCTGCTACACAACGACAAGCATAAATAGTAACAGCGAACTCACCTTGCAACGATTGCTCTTTCCGAACACATCCTCCTCTTTAGATCTGGTATTTGAACTTCGATTTGAGCTCATTTTGAGCTTTATTTTGGGATTTCGTTGGCACATTAAGGATTTCGACTTCAATTTCAGTTTAATTTCAGTTCGACTTAGCGATTAGGGTTGCCAATTATGTTTGATTTGAGCTGGATTGGGGATTCCGACGATGATTATCTTCGATTTCAGTTCGAATTTGGGATTTCGAACATTGATCATGGATTTCGGTTGCCGATCGACAATTTTGACTTCTCGATTGTGTTGGATTTGAGCTCGGTTGGGGATTTCGACCATGAGTAGCTTCGATTTGGGAGTTCGGTGGGCGATTGGTGTTTGATTTGGGATTTGGGTGGGTGATTTGGGTGCAATTTGGGGATTTTGGCGACTGGCATCAATTTGGGATTTGAACCACTAGTCAGCTGACTGGCGTTTGTTTGGTTGTGACTAGTTTTTGTTTGGTTTAATTTGGGATTAGGGACTATTGAGATTTTGGCTCATTTAAGATTCTAAATCATGCATCCACATATATTAAAAATATATTTTTTATGAAAAAATAAAGATAAAAGTTGAATTTGAAATAATATTCATATTATATGACATTATATATAATAATATGAACATCTATTATTTAGTAATATATTTTTGTGAAAAATAAAGATAAAAGTTGAATTTGAAATAATATTCATATTATATGACATTATATATAATAATATGAACATTTATTTAGTAAAATATTTTTTATAATTTAAATTTGAATTATTTATGATTTAAGTGACTTAAGTATGAATTAGTTAAATTAAAATCATTCATATTTTATACTTTTAATGACTCAAATATTTGTAAATTTGAATTATTCTTGAATTATTTAGTTAAATTTTTTTTACGTTTTTTATTACATAACATTCATGTAATTATTTGCAATAAATAAAACTAGAATATGTTTTATATGTTAAGATGTTATTTAAAACTACAAACATTCAATTTATAGTGAATAAAGTCAAGTTATTGGTATCAATGAGTTTTATGCTATTTGCTAGCACTTGAAAAAAATTCATGTGCACGCTTATCGATTCCCGTTATAGGTTGACTGATATGCCCGATACTTGTTACACGCGACCGGGACCATTACGTCGGCCAATACCGCGATTTAAAACCATGGCCTACATGAAGCAGGTGTTGATATAGCTTTGCCCCGCCCTAATGTTTAGGTGAATGGGGTTCCCCTAGTGCTCGCTGAATTTCTGCTCCGGCCAAACACCTTAATGGCTGGCCATCGAAGCACTTCCTGAAGAGTTCTCCGTTGTGGATGAAGAATCACTAAGCTCTCTTTTTCACTACTGCCGCGTCTAAACGTGTTGGGGACTGGGCCTCATTGGTGAGAAAATCTATGTACAACTGCCTCCAGCTGGGGTACACCCCAAGGAAGTTACATTTCTCTCGTGACGACACCACCTGGCATTTAAGGCAAGCCGCTTTTTAGCTCGGTTGCTTCCTTGGCCATGTCAGGCCAAGATCAAAACCTTCAACACCCCACACTAGATTTACAGGTTGTACTTTTCCTGTTAATCCATAAGGATCAGGCAGACCCAAGTCCTAGTTGCCCCGCTAAATGGTGATTCAACATAGATTCTACATCTTGAAACCAAGCCAATAGGTTGCAGGCAGACCTACGTCAAGATAACCCTTTTTTGAAACACTTTGGTAGTGCTCCTGGAGTAAGGGGCGAATGTAGCCAAGTGGATTAAGACAATAGATTGTGAATCAGAACTATTATATGTCCAAGGTCCAATATTGAAATAATTTTAGAAGTTTTCCCTGACTTTGTCTGTGTCGACAAAGAATTCGAAATACCTCGACTTTTTTAGATCAGGTCCGAGTCAAATAACAAAATTTTTAAAATGATACCTTTATTTCCATGTCTTCCAGCTACTTTATCGCCTACTTTGATTTCACGTTTCTGTAAAATACATACACAAATCGTTTACTGAATCTTCAGTTTCAAGCTCGAAGCTAATAATGGAGAAAAATAAAAATATATATATATTAAGATATACCATTTTGAAATATATACAATTTTGAAGAATTTTCTATTGTGTGGGACATCGCTCTTGGGAGGAGTAACATGAAACTCAGAATTATAGGTGTATTCAATACTCTCAAATAACAAGGGGAATTGATCTATGCTTGATTTCATAACAAATAAATAATAATTTATAGTTATACCGCCACCCCTTCATAACTTCAAATACCCGGATTCGTTACAGTCCCTTCGATAATACTCCAACCGCCCCATGAATTGGTTATTCCTAACGAGTCATGAAAGGTATAACGAACATACCCTGTCTCCACATTGGATCAAGAACAGGGTCAGAGGGCTCAAACAATATGATATCTCACACCGGGTAAATTCTTAACCCTTCCCCCTCTTACTAAGATTACAGAATGTTCTTGTGAATTATGGCCAATACCAGGTATATAAGCAGTGGGCGTAAAACAAAAAAATACGCTGAAGGGCCGGGTATACTCTGCGTAATGATTCTACTATTAACGATATATAATAAATAAAAAGAAAAAGGAAGGCCATTCCATTTCGACAAAAGACCCACACCTTAAGTTCCATAGCTTTTTTTCCCTTCCAATATTTTCAATTGGAGCTTCCCTCATCCTTTTATTGAGCATAATGATGCGAATCGGGCTTTAATGAGTTCTAATATGCAACGTCAAGCCGTTCCATTTTCTCGATTCGACCCCCTCAGCCACTACGAACGCCCCCGATTTAATGCAATGGGATGTGTCTATTTATCTATCTCTTAACTTGAAATGGGACCAGGTTTGAAAAAGAATCTTAGAGTGTCTAGGGTTGGGCCAGGACGACTCATATATAGTTTTATATAACTACAACCTTTCTCTATTTTTTTTCACTTTTCCTCTATTCGTACCAATTCATTGCAATAAAATCCCTGACATTGCAATCGTCGGTAGAGGCTTACATCTCCAATTCCACAAAAATGTGTGGATTTGCTGTAATTTAGATTTGGCTTCTTTTTCCCCGATGCAACGAGCTAGGAGGCCACCCGATCCTCTATAGTAAAGGACTCCTTGGTAGATCATAAAATGCTTCAAACTTGTCATTGGCAAGGCTCCCGATGGGCTCTTCAGCTCTCTGACAATGGGTGTTCTCCACCTTGGATTTCTTCCTCAGGGAAAATTTCAACGACCGAGCAAGGGAGGGAGCGCTTGAGCACTTCGATCTTTGTGGCTTCATCTGATACATCAACCTTGGAGGCTAGAGTTGCTAGAGCATCTGGGTGAGGGTTCTCTGATCTCAGGGTGTGTTTGATTCGGACCATCTCGAATTTATCTATTAATCATTGCACGATGGTTCGGTAGGAGGCTAGTGGAGGTTCTCTTATGGCAAACTCGCAGTTGGTTTTCCTGACCACGAGTTTCAAGTCGCCTTTGATGCAAAGTGAGGTGGTCTCGGAATTTAAAGTCGCCATGAGGCCGAGGATCAGTGCTTCGTATTCAGCTTCATTATTGGAGCAATGGAATGCCAGCTTGGATGATAGGTTAATTGTGTCCCCGCTGGGAGTGGTCAGGATGGTCCCCGCTCCTCCTCCTTCGAAAGTAGAGGATCCATCGAAGCTTAAACTCCATTCTTCGTTAGTGGTAATGCTTGTCGCCTGGAAGCTGTCTCCAGGGAGCTCTTCTGATGGTGGCTCATATTCCCCACTCGGGAAGTGAGCGAGAAGATCTACCCGGGCTTGGCTCTTGACGGCCTTCGGGGCTTTACAAATTACGTCATACTATGACAAGGAGAGCAACCATCGGGTCGATCGTCCTACCAGTGCTGAACGTGTTAGTAAGAAGCAAATGGGGTCACATTTTGTGATGAAATGGAGCGTATATGAAAGTAAATAGTGTCTTAGCTTTTGTGCGGCGAATATCAAAGCTAAACAATGTCTCTCGATGGGAGAATATCACGCCTATGCACCCTGAATGACTCAGCTAAGGTAATATACTGGACGTTCTATCCCATCTACCTCCTGAGCTAATAGGGCCCCGATGGAGCGCGGGGTGGATGTGATGTACAGGAGGAGTCGACCTTGTTGGAGTCATTGTCAGTGAGAAGGTCAGGGCAGATTTGATTTTCTTGAATACTTCCTAGTGCTCTACACCCCAAACAAACTTTGCTCCTTTTTTTAGGAGGAGGTTAAATGGCTGGGAGATTTCGGCCAATGCCGAGATGAACCGTCTTAAGTATGACGTCCTTTCTAAGAAGGTCCTCAGTTGGTCGGGGTCGGTCGGAGGGGGCATGTCACTGATGGATGAAATTTTGGCGGGGTCTGGATCGATTCCATGTCGATGGACTATGCATCCGAGAAACTTACCAGAGGTGACGCCAAATGCGCATTTCAGCGGGTTCATTCTGAGATGATAGCGGCTGCACCGCTCAAAGATTCGCAGGAGGTCTTTAAGATGAGCATCGTCCCCTCATGACTTGACCACGAAGTTGAAGATATAACACTCGACTTCCTTATGGAACATGTCATGAAAGATGGCGGTCATGGCTCGGTGGTACGTTGCACCTGCATTTTTTAAACCAAAGAACATTACTGTATAAAAGAAATTACCAATGGGTGTGTTCGGAAGGCGGTCTTTGGGGCATCCTCCAGCCCCAACCTAATTTGGTTGTACACGCTGAAGCTGTCCATGAAGGAGAACTTGTGATGTCCAGCGGCAGAGTCAACGAGTGCCAATGCTAGGAAAAGAGAATTCATCCTTTGGGCAGGATTTTCTGAAGTCCACACACACTCGTATTTGGTCATTTTTCTTTACCATCGGGACTATGTTGGAAAGCCATGGAGAGTGTTGTATGGGTCTGTTGAATCCAGCGTCGAGGAGTTTTTCCACTTCAACTTGGATCTTGAGCTCGATCTCTAACTTGTAGAACCTTGTTCCTTGCTTTATTGGGTGAGCGGATGGCATAACGTTGAGGTGGTGCATGGTTACTGTTGGATCCAAGCCCGGCATCTCGTCGTAGTTCCATGAAAAGACGTCTTCATATCTTTTGATTAGAGCCAGGAGAGATGCCTTCTTCTCTTTAACGAGGTCTTTGCAAATATAGATCAGTGTCGGAGGTCTCCTAGAGTCAAATCCACCTCTTCCAATTATTGCTTCTGAGGTCGCAGTCCATCTTGGAGGCACTCCAAAGAAGGTTTGATTTCTTGGATATTTGAGGACGGCTATGTGATGCTCAGGCCCGAGGTAAGGTTTGGATGTGATAAATTGGTAGGGTGGCTTGGATCTTGCTCCTTGCTCCCGGTGTTCATTCTTTTTGCACGTGCCGCTTCCTTTGCCATCTTTTTCTTTGGTTTTCAGAGGCTCAAAATTGATAGAGAGTGGCATTGTTGGAGGTAGTCTTCGGAGGTGTCCGTATCCTGTGCCTCAAAACAACCAGACGTGGGATCAACTTCAAGCCTGGCGAGAGCCGACCCCTTGCGCCATCATAATCGATACACTTCCCATCCATCTGGTCTGGTATATTTTGTGACCTTGGGACGACTTTGACTGCCACTTAAGGAGGGTTCCTCGGTCATGAGGTTTTTTGCTCGGTTGGCCAGTTGCTCCTCTTTAGGTGTGTCCTCCCATAGAGGAATCTAGATGCTCTGAGGCGGGGTCGGGGATTCTTCCTCGTGGAAATTGTTGTAGAAAATGGCATCGGTCATGTGGGATTCCTCTAGTTTGAAGGGTTTATCTAACCCTAAGATGGTGACGACTACTTTCTTGTGGATGGCTTTCATGCATTGGTGATAGGTGGAGGGGATAACAGCATACTTGTGAAGCCATGTCCTGCCTAAGAGAGCGTGATATGTCGTTTCCAAGTCGATCACATGGAACTTAGTGGTGGAGCGCATACTTCCCACGATCAGGTCCACTTGTACGTACCCCATTGTTTGTTGGCTATGGTTACCAAACCTGGAGATCGTGATGGGTTGCTTCACCAGATGCCTTGTGGGGATAGCCGCTGCTGTAAAGGTGGAGTAAGGGATGATGCTTAAGGAGACTCCTCCGTCCAAGAACTCTCTCTGGAACTCCACGCCATTGATGAATACTGGGACGTACAAGGATCTGTTATGGGAAAATGAGAGTTGTTTATCAGCCTCGATGAACGTGATGGGCAAAGAGTTGCCCTTCAATATTTTACGAACGAGACCGGATAGTCCCATGCATTCTTCTCCGTTTTACTCGGCGATCTGGAGTACGACTTTCGGGGCCTAGAGTTGAGTTAGCTCAGAGAGCCCGAATTGGTCAAAGAACTATTTGAACTTGGTGGAGTTTTGGATGGTGGCGGCTCTCTTTTCTTCAAAGGTTCGTAGATCCTACTCTGCTGCTACTTCGCAAGCCATGGGCTCGTCTAACTTGTCATGGTGAGAGATGGCCATCGTTGAAGATGCGGAGGGGGCGTTGTCACTACAGCTGACCATCATTACTGCTTGACCTTTGTCTTGATGTCGGGGAAGGGGGTTTCGGAGGACATCCTTGTTTTGGGAGAGTTCCAACGCTTCGTCTCGGAGCATCTTCTTTACCCGGTGTCGTAGTCCCCAACAATCCTTGGTAGCATGGCGCACCATCCGATGACAGATGTAATAATCTAGATGAGAGAGATCTCTTCTTGAAACTGGCTGCTTGGCTTCGGGCAATACCACCTTCCCATCATTGACTCAGACGTCGAGAAGTGCTTGTGCTTCCTCCACCGTTATTGGGAGAGGGGGAGGTTCCTCGAACCTCATTCGCTTGATGCGGTCATCGTGTGCTCGATTGAAAGTACTAGAGGCAGCATACACAGAGGGGCCTCGTTTAAACCCAGGCCTCCGAAAAGAGGGAGCTTGGTACCACTATGGGTGAGGCAGTTCACGGGGAGCGGATCTGACTGTTTCGCTCAGGTTTCTAACTGCCAAACACAAAGCAAAATAGTCTTGAAAGTTGTGATTTACCATATGAATTTTGTAGGTAGAGCTCATTCCTTTGATACAAAGCTTTATCAGCTGATCTTCGCCTACTGGGTCCTAGATATCCACCGTCAGTTCGCGGAAACGTCGCACATATGTGAGCAAGTCCTCCGAGTGTTTCTTGCTTTCCCTCATGAGGTGGAGGGTAGTCAGGCGTTCTTCTACATAGAAGAACTTGGCATAGAACTATTTATAACCAATTCTTCCCATGAGGAGATGGAGCCAGGGAGTAAGTTGGCGTATCATGAATAAGCTCTATCAGTGAGGGATTTAGAGAACTCCCGCAGCTTGAGATTTCTATCTCCGCTCTGAATACTGTGTCTACAAATCGAGTGATGTCCTCTTTAGCATTTCCCCTCCGCCTATCAAAACAGGTGAACTTGGGGACGTCATAGCCTTCGGGGTAGGGAGAATTTAGGACCTGAAGAGGGTATGGGGGACATAGATCGAGGTCTGCAGTAGTGGGAACTTTTTCTGACTAGAGGAGGGCACGTGTCAATCAGGATATATTTAGCATGTCAATCAAGATATATTTTGCCATAATTATGGCCTAATTGTACAAATTATTCTTTCTTTTTTGGTAGGTTAGAATGATACTAATGGCTAATTTTCAGCCTTACATTTAGGATGTATTTAGGCAATAATTTTGTATATATATATATATATATAGTGGAACCTCAAAGAGAGGGGATTCAAGAAAAAAGGAAAATATTATCATGGTATCATACCCTACCTTTTCCACCATTAAATCACTGAAACCCTAGCCAGACTCACCGACCAGACTCGCCGTTCCGAGTCGCACACCCAGGGAGACTCACTGACCCTCGACGCACTCTCAGGGAGACTCGCCGCCCTTCATCGCCACTCCAGGAAGCCTCTGCGACTTTGGTCGCACATCCAAGAAGCCTCGGCGACTTTCGCTGCTCTTCGACAACCTTCGTCGCTGCACTTCGTCACCCAGAAAGGCGTTGACCTGCGTCGCACCTCCACCGACTCTGTTTCTAGTCCACTGGTTCCCGTCAGCAACCCCTCTGGTTGCGCCGACTCTTGTTCTCTTGGCTTCTGGTTCTCGCGCCTCTCGCGTTTCTAGTTCGTGGATCTCTTGGCTTCTGGTTCTCGCACCTCTCGTGTTTCTGGTTCGTGGATCTCTTGATCAACAGATCTTGGAGATTTTGTTATTGGCGAATATTTTGTTATTCTTTTGTT
>JAULJZ010186316.1:0-21635 GCA_032270985.1 Heliamphora pulchella | reverse complement strand
TGCTTTATATTGTAACACTTCATTTATGACCTCAAAGTCTAAGTCTCTATAATTTTGACATGATTAGTTCTTGTTTCATTCATATTAACTTGCCTTCTCAGACTACTTGGATTTTAATAATGGATCATGCACAATCAATTATGGGTTTTAAGATCTGCTGATTGGATTTTATTTTAAAGATTTATGCAATTAATTCAATTGTTCGTTTGATGTTGTTGACCCTAGTTTCCATGGAGTTAAGTGCAGTCTACATTGAAACCTTACAGTAAACCGCATCCATCTTAGAGATATATCTGCAACCAAGTAAGAACCTATGTACTTACCAAACTGAAGCAAACCCACAGCAGCGAGCCCAGTATTGGGAAGATGCCACCAAAACCTAGACTAAAAATGTACACATTACCTTCTCTAATGGTTCTTTGGTAGTATTTAATAACAGTTGTAAACTTGATATTATTGAAAATGGAGTGCCTGTCTCGCCCTAAAATCCAAGGTCACGTGAAAATTCACCAAACACTAGTTTTATAAAAATAAGTTTTCATACATTTAAATTCATCTATTGAAATCACAAAATACCCAACATGCAACTCTCATAAGAAGTGAAAAACAGATTCAACAGGGATAAATATATCGCCCAAAGGTGTACAAAACATGCCTCCAAGCAGGCATACAAAAAGGAAAATCAGAAAAGTCTTCTGCCACCACAGGTATCACTAGATGACCTCCTCATGATCATCAACCTTCCGACCTAAAAATGGGTTTGTACAGAAAATTCCACCTGTGAGTCGAAGTCAAATAGAAACAGACTATAAAACTGTAAAGCAGGATATGCAATCATATATTGGGAGCTAACTCAACCACAGAACCAAAAAGGTTTTACATCATAAAACCCCACGTTTTCCCATCAGACTTCCCATAAGCCTCCCAAAATAGTTTTCCCTTCACAACAAAACATTTAAACAATGCAAAACCACATTTTACAGTTGAAGGAAAATAGTAACCAAAATGTTATTTTCCCACTCGGATCACACACCGAGGAAAGTTAAAATGAATCTTATGTACCCACTCTATCATAAGGGGACAGAGGTAACAACGATAGACCCATGTCCATTATCTAATTCCCATACATCATGGGAACAATTAAATAATTATAAGTTCTATACAGAGCACCACAACGTAAATGCTGACTTTACAGGTTCAGCAACCCAAGAGACAAAAGCACCCAAACCACCTTCTTTACGGGAATTACCCCGAAGGATAACAAAGATACCTACTCTACGCATATTTTTGAATTTTCACCGAGGGAAACTCGTGCCAAATACCCGTCATCCTGGCACATCTAGAGAATTATTTCATAAAAACATACCGTCGGTCAACTACAAAAACATTTCCATAAAATACATTATACATGTATTTAGATCCATCCATCAATATGGAGATCAAACCGAAAACATTTTCAAAATATTTTTTCCCGTTTTCAACAAAATGTTTCAAAATTGAGACTTAAGCCCGAGGGTTAGGTCCAAACCTCCAAAACACCTCGAGTGTTGAGATTTTTCACAAAACTATCGTTTTTTACCGTTTTCAAGAACACCCTTTGAAAATCCAACATCCACATTCATATGCTGTAATAAACCAATAAAAGCAAAAAAAACATGCTTTTTACCCTTAAAACAAGATTTAAACACATTATGACATTTCATGCATTTTCTACCTGGTAAAAACACATATAATTACATAAAATACCCTTATACAGTAGTAGGGTCTAGAATCCTACCTCGGCGAGTCGAAACTCAAAGCCTCGAAATCTGAACCACGTTGGAACAAGAATCTAATTGGTTGAATACGAAGCTAGTAGCATGAATAACAAGGATGCACAAGCTGATCGCTAAAAACTAGGCTCAAGCAACTCAAATATGTAGAGAGAAGGCAGAGAGAGAAAGAAATGAACTTTTCCAAACATTCCAGCCCACTGGAATACTTATAGACTCGGCAAAAAGGCAGTTCAGTCGACTGAAGAGGCCAATTCAGTCAACTGAAGCTCCTCAAAAAGCTTACCACCGCCACTGTTCAATCGGCCGAACCCCCTTGTGCAATCGACCGAACCCAAAAACTTCAATTCAGTTGACCAAACATACCAGTCCAGTGGACCAAACTACTGTATCACAGCCTACTATTTTAGTCTCGATTTTTGTGTTCTAAGGCCAACCAAACAAGCCTAAACAAGGTCCGAGAAAGCGTAAAACACATCTATACACGTTGTTCTACAACTCCAAAACATAAACCATCCATCGAGGCTATTCATATACTGAATTAAACACGTCATGTACCTAAATAGTTTGAAATAACAAGGTTCGGGGTCTCACAACTCTCCCCCTTAAGGACTTTTGCCCCCAAAATTCTCTACAAGGTCACGAGGTAAACAGATCTGGGTATCTAGCACGAATCCCAGACTCAAGCTCCCAAGTCGATTCCTCAACCCCGTGATGAAGCCACTAAACTTTAACATAAGCAATCGTTCTCCCCCGTAACACTTGCTCCTTCGTATCTAGGATTTTCACTAGACGCTCCTCATACGTGATATACCCATCAACCCGCAGCTCAGCCCAATCTAACACTTGCGAAGGATCAGGTGAGTACCTCTGAAGCATCAAAACATGAAAGACGTTGTGCACAGATGCTAACTGAGGCGGCAAGGCTAGACGGTATGTTACCACCCCAATCTTCTCCAGGATTTCGAAGGGTCTAATAAAACGTGGTGATAGCTTCCCGCTACGGCCAAATCTCATCAATCCTCTACGGGGCGAGACCTTCAAAAACACGTGATCCCCCACTGCAAACTCTAATAGTCTCCTCCTCTGATCCGCATAACTCTTCTGGCGGCTCTAAGCTATCACCAGATGCTGACGAATCACGGCAATCTGCTTCGTAGTCTCCCATACTAAGTCGGGTCCCAAAACAGTGGTCTCACCCACCTCTGTCCAACATACTGACGATCTACACGGCCTACCATACAGAGCCTCATACGGTGCCATCCCAATACTGGACTGATAACTGTTGTTGTATGCAAACTCTTCCAATGATAGATGATCCTCCCAAAAACCTCAAAAATTAAGCACGCAAGCTCTCAACATGTCCTCCAAAATCTGGATGGTCCTCTCAGACTGACCGTTGGTCTGTGGGTGAAAAGCTGTCCTGAAAGTCAAGCTAGTCCCCGTAGCCTCCTGAAGACTCTACCAAAAGCGCGATGTAAAGCGCGGGTCTCAATTAGAAACGATAGTCACAGGTACTCCATGTAGTCGGACTATCTCCCGGACGTATAATCTGCTCAATCTGTCCACTGGATCTCTCACTCGAATGGGGACAAAGTACGCAGACTTCGTCAACCTATCAACCACAACCCAAATAGCATCATGTCCCGCCGGCGATCGAGGAAGTCTCGATACGAAATCCATCATAACATTCTCCCACTTCCACTCAGATATAGGCAATGGCTGTAACAATCCTGCCCGTCGCTGGTGTTCCACCTTTACTTGCTGACAAGTAAGGCACCGAGACACAAATCAGATCACGTCCCTCTTCATTCCCGTCCACCAGAACTGACGGCGCAAGTCATGATACATCTTCGTGCCTCCTTGATGCACTGCAAGACGTGAATGATAAAACTCATGTAGCACCTCAGCACGGCACGACTCTGGCACAAATAGATGCCCTGTCAACCTCAAACTTTGATTTGAACTCACTGTCCATCCTGCTGTATCCTTCCCACTAGCAATGCGGTCCCGTATCATTTGAGTCTCCTGATCGGTTCGCTGAGCCTTTATCATGCGTGCAACAAATGCGGGCTGTGAAGCTACAGAATATAAAGTCGCACCTCCCCCTATCTCCCCGAAACACAGATCAAACTCCCTAACAGTTCTGAGCATGTCCCATTCCCGTATGGCTACAGAAGCTAACGAACCATGAGATCTCCTGCTGAGCGCGTCAGCTACGACATTTGCCTTCCCCGGGTGGTACTGCAAATCAAAGTCGCAGTCTCCCAACAACTCCATCCATCGTCGCTGGCGAATATTCAGGTCTTTCTGTGAAAACAAGTATTTTAAGCTCTTGTGATCAGAGAAAACCTCGAAGTGCTCACCATATAGATAATGCCGCCATATCTTTAAGGCAAAAACTACGGTTGCCAACTCCAGATCATCCATCAAGTAGTTCCTCTCGTGTGTCTTAAGCTGTCGCGAGCCGTAGGCTACAACCTTACCTCCCTGCATCAACACACAGCCCAAGCTGTCGAGTGACGAGTCATAGTACACTGTATACCCCAAACCCCGCTCAGGAATAATCAACACTAGCGCACTGGTCAATCTCCTCTTTAGCTCCTGGAAAGCTAACTCACAGGACTCGCTCCAGACAAACATAGCTCCCTTTCGCGTCAGACGCGTCATAGGTGCTACCAACCTAGAAAAGTCCTTGATAGCCCGCCTATAATAACCTGCCAAACCCAGGAAACTACGGATCTCAAAGACGTTCTTCAGTCGCTACTAATCCATCACAACATCAGGTCTTCGAAGAGTCCACTGATACTCCATCCTTCGACACCAAGTGTCCAAGGAATCTCACCTCTGACATCCAAAACTTGCTCTAACTTCGCATACAAGCAATGTTCTCTCAGAAGCTGCAAGACAACGTGCAGATGCTCCTCGTGCATCTCCCTCGTAGGTGAATAGATCAGAATGTCATCTACGAATACCACCACAAAACTATCCAGATAGGGGTGGAAAATGCGGTTTATCAAACCCGTAAATGTCGCAAGGGCGTTCGTCAAACCGAACGGCATGCCCAGAAACTCATAGTGACCATAACGAGTCCGAAAGGCAGTCTTTACTATGTCTTCGTCCCTAATCCTGACCTGGTGATACCCTGTCCTCAAGTCAATCTTCGAAAAGCAGTGCGATCTCCTCAACTAATCAAATAGGTCATCAATCCTCGGCATAGGGTATTTGTTCTTCACCATTATCTGATTTAGCTTCTTGTAATCTATGCACAATCTCAAGGATCCATCCTTCTTCATCGCGAAAAGAGCTGAAACACCCCACGGAGATGTACTCAGCCGCACAAATCGCTTGTCAAGCAACTCCTGCAACTGCACCTTGAGTTCTCATAACTCAGCCGGTGCAAAACGATACGTTGGCATAGAGATAGGAGTAGCTCCTGGAACAAGATCAATGAAGAACTCCACATCACGGCTCGGCGGCAACTCGAACAGATCATCTGGAAAGACATCTGGATAGTCGCACACCACAGGGAGTAGCTTCCCTCGAACCTCACCCAGCTCATCCAACCTGAGAGCAGAAAAGAGGAAACCCAAGTTTCCTCGAACCCGAACCACACCGGGGATAGATACTAAGCCCTCATCCCGATCACCCACATAGTAGAAATAGTCACCCTCCGACGTACAGATCGACACCCTCCATCGTTCACAATCTATATAGGCACGGTAGGGTAGTCAGCCAGTCCATCCCTAGGATGACATCAAACGTGGTCATGTCTAGAATGATAAAATCAAACTCTAAACAATGACCGGCTACTCCTAACTCACAAGATTTACAAACTCTACTCAGCACCACATTCCCACTGACAGGGGTCTCTACGCTCAATACACTACCCAACGGGTCTACCTATAATCCCAATGTAGATGCAAAAGCAGAAGAGATGAAAGAATGTGATGCTCCCGTGTCGATAAGAACACTGGCCCATGATCTAAATACTAGAAGTGTACCTCTGATCATGGCTAGAGTACCTGCAGCATCAGATGTAACTAGTACTTTGGAAGCACCGTGATCAGAAAGAACATAAGCCCTGACCTACGATGGTTTGGTCTACCCACCATATCCCTGAGTCAACGGCTACCTCACGGACTGTACTGATGTCCCTCCTTCTGCAAACCTAGAAGTCTGGGCCCTAGGTTACTGAGGAGTCTGACGTCTCTATGCTGATGGAGCAGCTGGCGCTCTTGTTGCACTCTGAACATTCCCTTCCCGGGGACAATATCTGCGTATATGCCCGGACTAACCACACCCAAAGCATATAGGTGGGTCTCTCACTTGTGAATGGGCAGATGCTAAACTCTGGATCTGACCCTTCTGCGGGCACTCAACTGAACGATACCCTGGCTGTCCGTATCGATAACAAATCAGCTCTCTCTGCTCTGGCCTTCCTGTCAAGGCCACTGATGGTGCAGGGGTGGACGACTGCTGCTGAAACGAGCCAACAAAATGAGAACTAGGTCCAGATGACTTCTGGAGCTTTTTCCTGCGTCTCTGGAACTGTACATCTCCACTGCCCTGCTGACTTCCGCTCTCTCTAATTCTGCGGCTCTCTACCAGCGAGTTCTCTACTCGGATAGCGGCCTCCACCACCGCAATATACACATCTAAACCCAGAGCCACAATCCTATCCTTGATGGCAGGTCGAAATCCCCTCTCAAACTCCTAGTACGTAACTCCTCTGTAGATACCATCTCAGCTACAAACCACGACAGATTCGCGAACTTGGCCTCATACTGGACCACAAAGAGGTTCCCTTGAACAAGGGAAAGGAACTCCTCACGGTACATATCTCTCGAAGATCTTGAGAAATACTTCTCCAAGAAGACTCTCGTGAAAGCAACCCACGTATCATCCACCGTGGTCTTAGCGAACTTCCACCACTCCCTGGCATCTTCCCATAGTTGGAACACAGCCAACTTCACCCGCAAAACATCCTCCTCGATATCCAGAGTATCAAAGATAGCCGTAGTCACTTCCAACCACTCAGTAGCAACCTTGGGGTCCGGCTCCCCAAAAAAGGTTGGAGGATCCAACCGCCGAAATTCCCTCATAGCCACAGAGGCTCTTGGCTCGGGGGTCCTCACTCCAACCCTGGATGCCTCAGCCATAGCTCTCATGGTGGAAAGCATCTTCTACATGACGTCAACACCACCCATTTGTTCCTGTGGGGCATGAACGTCTTCCTCCTCTAAAACCTGAACATAGGCTCGACCTTGGCCACAACCCCGTCCCTGCACTCCACGCGTAGACATAATTCTATAGGAAGGCAAGATAACAAAATAAGCTTTCCTACAACATGTTATAACGTAACATAAACACATAATCATGCTATTACATAGCCACTTAAGATCATATAAACACGTTTCACATGCCGAGCAGAATGAACAAGACGGACATGTCAATTTGGATAACCTATTCCGATGCCCGGCTTGAAAACACGTCAGCCAAACGAGTTTCTAACTTGGCTTCCAAATCTGTCATTCCAAATGCCCTAAGGCAAGACTCATCAATCCTGAGATCCAACCTCCATACCCACATATACACAACTATCATGCTCAGAAAGCTATTAACATGTTATAAACGAATGTTTAAACACATGTAAGCAAGCATATACAATCAACCCCACCAGTTGATAAACCCTCTTCCCATGGCTCTTAGGTATTCGAACCCAGAACTCTGATACCAAGTTGTCACATCCCAAAATTCTAGGTCATGTGAAAATTCACCAAACACCAGTTTTATGAAAATAAGTTTTCATACATTTAAATCCACCTGTTAAAATCACAGAATACCCAACATACAACTCTCATAAGCAATGAAAAACATATTCAACAGGGATAAATATATCACCCAAAGGTGTACAAAACGTGCCTCCAAGCAGGCATACAAAAAGGAAAAGCAGAAAAGTCTTCTGCCACCACAGGTATCTAGATGACCTCTTCATGATCATCAACCTTCCGACCTAAAAATGGTTTTGTACAGAAAATCCTACCAGTGAGCCGAAACCCAATAAAACAGACTATAAAGCTGTAAAGCAGGATATGTAATCATATAGTGGGAGCCAACTCAACCACATAACCAAAAAGGTTTTACATCATAAAATCCCACGTTTTCCCATCAGACTCCCATAAGCCTCCCAAAATAGTTTTTCCTTCACAACCAAGCATTTAAACAATGCAAAACCACATTTTATAGTTGAAGGAAAAACAGTAACCAAAATGTTATTTTTTCACTCGGATCACACACCGAGAAAAGATCAAATGAATCCTATGTACCGACTACGTCACAAGGGGACAGAGGTAACAACGATAGACCGATGTCCATTATCTAATCCCCATATATCATGGGACCAGTTAGATAATTATAAGTTCTATACGAAGCTCTACGACGTAAATGCTGACTTTACGGGTTTAACAACCCGATGGACAAAAGCACCCAAACCACGTTCTTTACGGGAATTACCCCAAAGGATAACAAAGGTACCTACTCTGCGCACGTTTTCGGACTTCCACCGACGGCAACTCGTGCCAAATACCCGTCATCCCGGCACATCTAGAGAATCATTTCATAAAAATCATACCGTAGCTCAACTACAAAAATATTTCCATAAAATACATTATACATGTATTTAGATTCATCCATCAATATGGAGATCAAACCAAAAATATTTTCAAAATGGTTATCCCCATTTTCAACAAAACGTTTCAAAATCGAGACTTAACCCTGAGGGTTAGCTCTAAACCTCCAAAACACCGAGTGTTGAGATTTTTCACAAAATCACCGTTTTTCACCGTTTTCAAGAACACTCTTTAAAAACCCAACATCCACATGTCATATGTTGTAATAAACCAAGAAAAGCAAAAAACATACTTTTCACCTGTAAAACAAGATTTAAACACAATATGACATTTCATGCATTTTTTACCTGGTGAAAACACATATAATTACATAAAACACCCTTATACAGCAATAGGGTCTAGAATCCTACCTCAACGAGTTGAAACTCAAAGACTCGAGAACCAAACCACATCGGAACAGGAATCTGATCGGTCGAACACGAAGCTAGCAGTGTAAATAGCAGGGATCCACAAGCTGATCGCTAAAAACTAGGCTCAAGCAACTCAAATATGTACAGAGAAGGTAGAGAGAGAGAAAGAAATCAGCTTTTCCAAACATTCCAACCCACTGGAATACTTATAGGCTCAGCAAAAAAGCAGTTCAATCGACTAAAGAGGCCACTTCAGTCGACTAAAGCTCCTCGAAAAGCTCGCCACCGTCACTATTCAGTCGACCGAACCCTCTTGTCCAGTCGACCGAACCCAAAAACTTCAGTCCAGTAAACCGAACATACCAGTCCAGTCGACCAAACTACTGTATCACATCCTACTATTTTGGTCTCAATTTTTGTGTTCTAAGGCCAACCAAACAAGCCTAAACAAGGTTCGAGAAAGCGTAAAACACATTTATACATGCTGCTCTACAACTCCAAAACATAAAACATGTATCAAGGCTATTCATATATTGAAATAAACACGTCACGTATATAAATAATTCAAAACAACAAGGTTCGGGGTCTCACAGTGCCAGTGAATGCTTCAGGCGCAAATCCTCAAACAATTGTTTGTCTGTTCTATGCAAATAGGATCATGATGTCGTTTGGGTGAGTTTTGTTTGCTGCTTCAATATTGGTAAGAGTGAATGCAATTTTTACAACACTATAAAGAAATAGCATCTAATTTTGGTATATAGATTGGACATTATTTGTTTAGTTATGATCCAATTATATTAGAAAGTGCTTGTAAGTTCAGTGAGATTATGGGAATTATGTTTACTAACTCAAATGAATTGGCCTTCTCAATAATTTATTAACTTTTTTCTCTTAACAAAGATTTTAAAATTAATTTTATTAAACTTTAATTCTGATAAATATGATTTGTTCATCGCAAGTTGTGCTTTGCATGCCATGTTCTTTTGACTATCTTTTATTTTGTTATGCAGATTGGTGGTTGGGATTAAAATTGGATAAGTTTTGGTTGAGAATCAAATTTGGTTGGGAGTGTCTTTAGGCACAGGTTATCCCCTAGTATACAATAACAAGTAACTCACATCATAAATTAATTCAATAATTCTATAAGAGAGCAAGACTTGTATATAATCAGTATATGCAACTATAGAAGTGAAAACAAAATCTCTGAACATAACAAGGCGTGAAACGAATCTCTACTGCTTATTAAACAAAAATGAAACCTCTAAACTTGAAAACAAAATTTTCATTATGTCACAATATTCATTAAGTGAACTTGTAGATGAAGCAATGTCCTTACCATCATATCCATCTCATTGAACTACCAAGTTTGTTATTTCTTAATACTAGTGTACTTGATGCCATAACAGTTACATTTAATCATTGACAAACAAATAGCATCAAGAAAAAGTTTAAAGCTAAGCCTTCATTCATAATGAAACCACCATAATGGGATTCATGCTGTATGCATCACGTAATGAAAGGATACCATTAAAAGCGATTGAAACATAATTTAGAAGGATATCGTATAGAGTAAGAAAATTATTTAAAACATAGCACTGGTTATTGTGAAATATGACTTGATTGTTCTTATCAAAATATTCATTCTTCACATTTCATTTATTTCAACCAATTCATGAATAAGACAACAAGACTAACCATCAAGTATTTAAATATGTTTCTCCGTATAAATAGTATTCTTGCTTATTTTGTGGATCCACAAAAAAGAAGAAAATAGTTTGGGAATATTGAATATGGAAGTATAGATGTATATTAAATTGTAAAGAAATAAGATTTGAAGGAAAAGAAAAATGGGACAAAAGAGACAATATGAAGAAAGGCACATTTCACAGAGATTGTAGATGGTAGAATGGGTTGAAATCTACCCTCAAACTCTCAATGAAACAAGCAAGAATTAAGAGGGAAAGGGAGAACAAACACCAATAAATAGGAATCAAAAGGGGAATTTTGTTAACTAAAATTACTATAAAACCATCCTATCTATTTTTAACTAAAATTACTATAAGACCCTAACTTGAAAAAGCCAACCCTCCTCACCAAAAAAAATAAAGCCGTGTCAATATCCCAAACATTACAATTTGAAAGCAATATTTCAATTTCTATGTTAGACATTTGCAACACTACAACTTAAAAAGCTACAAATTATAGTCCATTTGTAAATGTTATGATATTTACCGTGAACTTACATAATACCCCGTTATCAAACACCTCTTTTATCTGTCTTATTAATTATTCACTTTCAAATTGAAATAAAATAAATCTAGTTACCATAAAGTAGAAGCTACACCAAGCACTAGAGACGTACTCCCAACGTAAAAAACAAGCACGTTATAAGCACAGCCCAATAAGCTGCATCAAAGTGATCTATTGAATGGAAAGTGCTTGATTCGATAAACATGAAGATCCTTAACAAGCAATGCGAAACTTGATTTCTTATTTATTTAGTTTTTAGGTGGGGGCTTCGGCAAGGGTTAATGCTGATGCGCATACAATGATCCCACCATATATTTGGAATTATTTAGTTTGATATGTAGAGATTATCAGCAGTTTAGAGAGATGACAACTGCTATTTTCTCACAGTATTATTGTGCCCGTTAAGTGGGATAAACATCTTCCCCTAAAGAAGTAGGGAAAGGTTGCCTACTTACTACCATGGGTTTCAAAATTGTGATATGGACTGTAGGATTGTATGATCCATTTCCTTTAAATTGATCCAGATCTTATGATCTTATAGCTCATTCGCTTTCAAATTATCCTTTTGGTAGGATCTTATAATCCTCGTGATTGATCCAACAATATGATATTCGATTCGATCTTATGATCTCATCTCATCCAATGGAACTCCAAAATGGTCCTCTGTAGGGTCCTGAATTGATAACCTTTCCTACTCTCTCTTCTACACTATGCCTTAAGTTTGGAGCCTTGAGCAACAGGTAATATTTTTATTTTTCTTTTTCTTTTTGTTGGGCAAACTAAAAGCATGGTTGTCAAAATTGCAATCCGCATCATAGGGTTATACGATCCTACGACTCAATTTTGCGATTTCAATCCAAATAGTATAATGAATCGTGTTCTGAACAAGACCATAGATGATATCGTTCGAGATTATAGGATCGAGAGTAGGATCGCTGTCACGCCCCAAACTCCGGGTCACGTGAAAACCTCCGAACAACCACCACAACCACCCAAACGAAAGGGATAAAAACCCCAAAGCCCAAACAAGGCTAAAACCTTTATAAAAAAATGTACTATCGAGGGTTTATTTGATTTAAAAGAGTGGTTAAAAGAGTAGTCAAAGACTACGATTTGCGGTCCCTAAGCTAAACTTTTAAAGAAATAAAATACGAGTTTTGAGATAAGAAAAATCTTTTTTTTTTCAAAGAAGCTTAGGCCGTTCCAAAATATACCTCGAAGCACAAAAGTTTATATGAAACGAAACCATTTGAAAATTCATTTTGCAATCGTTGAACCCAACAACGATAAACGTAGTAAGAAACTACGAAAAACAACAACCAACCCAAGGTTACTCTCGAAAGCATTAAAACATGCATACATTCATAATCATATCATATGTTTTACAACATGTTATCTCTAAACATAAAGCATATACAGAAATGTATAAACTACCTAAAAAGGCAAAACATCAGTCTTTTTCACAGCCACCTCCGGGCATCACCGGGTCAACCTACAGGACCACGTTCACCAGAAAAGATTTTACAACAAAAATTCCACACCGTGAGCCGAAGCCCATTAGGAATAGATAATAAAGCTATAAAGCAGGATATGCAATCATAAGCATACACGAGCCTCAAAATCACAAGCTTTTCCACCAGGCCAACACAAACCTCAATCGAGGCCTAAACTAACTCATCTCCTACGAACAATATCATATTTCCAATTTGCTCGCTCACCAAGGAAGGAATGAAGCTGGGGAGAGCTTCTCTCTCTAGAGAGCTCTCCCCGAAGCTGCGATGGTGAATCTGGTAAGGAAATGAGCTTAAGTACTCTCGCTGGAGCATGGATTGAAGTTAGGAGAGTTCAAATAGAAAATCTAGAATAGTCATAGGCAGATCCAATGTCCGCTATTTAGCGCTAGATGGATATGTTCTAGGTTTGTGGGTTGGTAGCCATAGCCTTGTAAGCACATGAGAAGAAGTGTTGAGCACCGAATCCATTTTATGGGCTATTTTGGTTGCTCCTAATTTCTTTTTCTGGAGTTTGTTGCAGTTTATTCTGTAGTGTAATGAAGGTAGACGATGAAGTTGGAACTCACGCTCTTGGTGGTGTACAGGATTCCGTGGAGTGCGTGGTGGTGCTTTGGAAAACCATTAGTGGTTTTTTGTTTTGGAAAACCATTAGTGATATTCGTTCTGAATAGTAATACATCCCATGAGTTTGCTCTGTATTCGTGACCAATTGGATTGCATGCTTCTACTTTGGGTTTTTTTTTTGGTTCAACGGAGTTCATGTACTGAGGAAGACGAAGTGGGAGCCACGCCCCTCTAGCCCGTCTACCACCAATGGTCTGCCTCGTGCAGTGCGAAACGCAGCAGCGTGTGGACATGTGTTTTGTGGGGCGGTCTTGTTCAGACAACGACTGGTTTTCAAAAACCATGAGCTGTTGTGGTTATTGTTTCGGCCAACAGTGGTTTCAAGCTGTGATCTGATTAGCTGAGAGTGGACATGTCTTTAAGCAGTGCATAGAATTGAAGATGCTGTACTATCATTCCAGAAACGTGGCAAAGTAGTTTTCAATACCATGGGCGGGTTTCCAAGCATCGGTTCCCCTGCATGTGTTTTGCGTGGGAAGCCTGTTCACACAGATGTAGCGCTGACGACCTGTGTCAGAAATTCAAGATTGATGAGGAATCTTGGGGTGGCCTTTTGAGATTTTTGCCTCATGGCTATTGATTTCTTGGTGGACCAGTGACATGTTTTTGTTGGTGGGCCTCCTATGTGTATTCCAAGTTTGATGGGGAATTAATTGGATGCCTTTATCTTGCATCATATGTTTTTTGGTGATCACTGTGCGGAGTTGGGTCAGTGAGTGGACCCAATTTTTTGGCCCGGTGGTTGTATAGATGGGTACATTTGAATTAAGGTCTCTTTGGACGGCTCCTTGGTACCTTCCGTTGAAATTTCTTTTGGGTTTTTTCTTTCTCGAGCTTTCTTATATCCTATCTTTCCCCCTTGCAGCCGGGGTGTGTGTTGCCTTAATTGAGGAGCTGAAGTTGCTTTGGGTTTGACGAGAACCTGTCTGTACATCTAGCTGGGTACCTATGGTGGGGCCTTGGTGGTTCTTTGAGTGGGGTCTAGCTGATGGTCTACTTCGTCTGGATTTGATGGTTGAGTGTCCTTCAGGATGGCCTAGGTTTCTCTCTGTCAGATTCTCTGAGGATGTTCTGCCCATTACTTATTATTGACTTATAGGGGTCTCCTATCGCTTATGTTTGGCGACCATGTGCGCAGGGTAGGTTGGTAATTTGTGTTGGCCGATTTTGAGCTGGAGTTTTCTGGGATTGATCTGTCATTACTTCTTTTGGCTGGCTAGGGATCCATCTACCCCTAGAACTTTACTCACAGACCTCTGATGGTTCCCTTTCAGCTGTTCTTTGGACCTGTGGTTTGATCCTTGGGGGCTCTTTTGTCAGAGACTTTTTTTGGCTATGAAGGTTTCTTTTCTTCGTTTACTCAGGCTCGTCAGTTTACCAGATTGGTTAGAGGACAAGCCCCTTTGACATCCTAAGCATGGAGGTTTGGTTAGTCTCTCAGGTTTATAGAGGTTCTTTGGCAAATCTTCTTAGGTGAGTAAAGCTGAGGTTTAGAGCTTTTCGAGGAGCCGAGCTTCAGCAGGATTTTATTATTTTGTGTTTGATGACCAGTTCTTTTTGCTAGATTGTTGTATAGTTGGTATTTCCTATCCATGCGGGTTATGCGTGGAATATGGCTTTTTGTTAGGTTCCCCCGTCGGTTCGGAGGGGGGCTGGGTTTTCTATGTTGTAGGAGGTTTTCTACTGGTTACTCATGTAATTACCTGGAGCATGCCCCTTGAAAATTTGTATTTTTTCCTTTTTAAAGTTACAATTAATTACCCAAAAAAAAACACAAGCCTCAAAATGGTTTTACTTCATAAAATTCCACATTTTCATCATTAAAACCATGCATATCAACAATGCAGATAACGTTTTCATAGTTAAAGAAAAGCAGTAACCAAAACGTTATTTTCCACCCGGATCACACACCGAGGAAAAGAAAAGATATTTTCCACCCGGAACACCCACAACCGAGAAAAATAAAACAGAAGCCGTAGTAAAACAGTATACTCCACTCGGGCTACACCACCGAGCAGAAAGATAAAATAGTACCCACTCGAAAAACGCAGCCGAGGATAAAGTAAATGATTCCTATGTACCAACTCCGTCACCAAGGGACAGAGGTAGCAACTACAGATTGTTGCCCCTTTACCCAATCCCTATACATCATAGGACCAGTTAAGTAAATGCAAGTTCTATACGGAGCCACCACAACGTAACCACTCAATTTACGGGCCCAAAACCCGAGGGTACAGAGCACCCAACTGCTTAACTTACGGGGGACTAACCCGAAGGTACAAGGAACCTACTCTGTGCACGTTTCAGGACTTACATCGAGGGCAACTCGTAACACATACCTGCTATCCCGGTACATCTAGAGAATCATTTTACAAAAATCAGACCGTAGCTCAACTACAAAAATTATTTTCACGAAAACAGTTATGCATCAACATGTATAAAAAGGGATCCAACATCCATCAACATGGAGATCCGTAAGCATGTAAAAATACATATCCAAAACGTTTTAAAAGTTGAGACTCAACCCTAAGGGTTACCTCCAAACCTCTAAAAATATGTTTTTCAAAAGTTTCACCACACCACCGTTTTCAAAATCACGTTTTTCAAAACCATGGATATCAACCTATCCGAAACATGTAATAAACCAAGAAAAAAACGTAAAAAACATGTTTTCCCTCCAATAACATGGCTTAAAACGTGAAAAGCAACATTTAATGCATTTTCCAACAGGTGAGAATACATATAATTGCATGTAACACCATTTAATAGCAGTAGGGTCTAAAATCCTATCTCGTTGAGCCACAAGCTCGACGTCTTAAAAATTGCACTTCGATGAAACGAGATTCTGACCGGATACATGTGAAGCCCTCGACCCCAATATCATGGATCTGTTGTCCGTTTGTTGAAAACCGATCCCCGGGTCCTCCAAAAGCTAGAGAGAAGGCTGATAGAACCGAAACTTAGCTTAGAAGCTAAGAATCTCCAAAATATCTCACGTCTCTTATATTTAAAAAAAGTCGCGCCAGGCCTCCACCGCTCGAGCACCCAAGCACCGCTCGAGCGGACCCCTGCCGACATACCACTTGCCACCCCACCGCTCGAGCGGTCACCTACCAAAACCACTCTCTGGCACCACCCCGCTCAAGCGCACACCCACCGCTCGAGCGGTCATCGCTGGGTGAAAACCTAAACCAAAGAAGCAAGATCAAACTTTAATCCCTACTTTCGTGAACCCTTAAATCATTTCTAAAATGAAATGGGTCAGGGTCTCACAACTCTCCCCCCCCTTCAAGGAATTTCATCCTGGAAATTCAACATTGAACGCAAGTCAAACACCAGCTAATCAATTAGCACCCATCTCTGGTGCAAACCAACAATACTGCACAACAGCAGAAATGCCTTTACAACCGAAACCCCAAACCTGTCGTCATACGAGGAAAACACGACTGTAAGATTCAATCTCCATACAAACTACTCGCACAGGCAAGCTCCACTAACACCATTGTCATCCAGGAAACATCCCTGAAACTCTGGATCAAAATCCAACTCATGCGCCAAACCTCAAATCGCAACTCTTGCCGAATACAAATCATTCAACGACTAATGCATCACACAAGACCAATCCGCACGGAACCTGGTCCTAAACACTCTCTATGCCAGGCCAGGACATAGAGGCTACCACTTCGTTCCCGCTACCACAAACTGGCTCGATCACATCTCACCAAGCACACCAAGGACCATCTCCACAAGTCCAAACATACGACATCAAGCCCTGACATCGGTCACATGAAACCGCATGTTCCACGCACAAACTCTACTTGAGTTCTGACGATCACCAAACGATCACAAACCTTGTTACCACATCATCACCCTGTCGATGCCAACATCTTCATCACTGAAGCTGTCACGACGCTGATCCACGAGCAACAACACAAACACATCGACTCCAAAGAGAAGCTCTCTTACTCACCTGGACATCAAGGAACACATCTCAACAAACCCCCAAACCGTCATTCCCAATCTGATCTTTCATCATAAGCTACTATTCTCACCCAGGAGAACATTAGGTGGTACACCATTGTCCTATACAAGGTCTCACACAACCGAAAACCAATCCAACATCACAGCCACATGGTCACTTGACTCTAGCGAGTCACTCGACCAAACACGTCACGTAAATAGAACATCTCATAGGTATCCAACAACCTATATCAACCAAATCAAAACTTCCGTGCAACAGCAGAGCATTACACATCTCAGCATCTCGCTATCCAATCACTGATACCAAGACTACAAATCAAACACGATCTCCGTCGTCTGATAAAGCAAACATGATTCTCGTGCTGCGACAAGGCGAACAGATCGATTGACATCTAGCATCAACTCTAACGTAGAACACATACATCAACCCCTTGAGTCCCCAGACTCGTCCATCGAGAAACCAACCGAGACTTGCATCTTACACTTAGCAATTTCCTCACATCCAGAATACTCTTCCATTCCCAACCAAACAATCGCGTCGGTCCGAACAGGCCACGCCAACCAAGGCTTCTCCAACATCATACTCTCGGAACCACCATCAACACAATCAACAGTTATGCCGTAGCACAACATTTACCACAGTCAATAACCACTCCTCGACTTCAAGAACTCTAAACAGTTCCAAGTCCTCAAACTGAACAAAAGGTCAGACTAACAAAAGTCTACCAGAAATCCACCATACGCATATCACAGCCGCACTGCTCCAATAAAATTCTCGCTCTGCCACGAGCTAGAAACACAACCATAGGCGCACAATGGTCAACGATCCTCAACCGATCACTGCAAAAGAACTCTACGTCTCAACACCAACTCCCTTGTCTATCAAGAACAAACAGCATCGAGAACACAACCCACATCACACAAATAAACCACACAGCTAGGTTACCATGACCTATCATGTTTACCCCACTCATACGTACTCTTTTACGGTCTTTCACCGTGGGAAAATACCAACCCCATCATGCAATTCTTTACAATTTCCAACCACGGGAGCAATCGGATCCCAGGTCACACACAAACGTTCAAATAGAGAGCGTCTCGCACCACGCGTCGAAACCACAAAGCATCCACCTTATAATCACCCAATCACGACGATACAAGTTCCCGACCGAGTCACCACACGAGTCGTAACACGGGCACAACACGAATTACAACACGAGTCACGACACGAGTCACGACACGGGTCACAACACGAGTCTGAGCCAATCAAGAACCTGGCATCTCCATCCAATTGAAATGAAATAACTCGCAAACAACACGCACCAGACAATCGTCTACAAGACAATCATCTACAAGAAATCTTTCTCCTTCCATCCAAAGGAAAGAAAAGGGCCAACAAGAAACCACGAACCAACCTCGGCGCACTGCCAATACGTATCAACACTTAGCCTCTAAGAACTCTGTAAGTCCTACCTCAAGGCCACATCGACTACAGTCACACAGCTGCTGTCAACTCCGATCATGGTACTCAGACCATCAGTTACACCAAACTCTCAACTCTTAGATATGCACACCATCATTCCGCATACTTGGTACCACACATCCCATGGCGCTCAAAACCTCTCTTCAAAAGGTTGCACCTACTCATCTAACTCCTGCTAGATGAACCACAATCACGCCACGGTCTCAAGCCCACTATCCAAGGCACAGCTCCAAACAAAGGGGAATTCAATCCAAAGACCTCTCTCCCAGAGTTACTACTAACTCCCACAACCATGCAAACACCTTTCACACTTTCGCTCTCAAAACACACATCAATTACCCTATGATTTCTCACCTCTCACCCCAGGCAAGCCAAACCACACGGTCCACTATTGAATCTCGTCACGCCGTACTTCGTTTCCATGGGCGAACAACATACCCATCTCTGAACTTAAGGCGGAACACAAACAACTTCTAGGCATATCACACTCAGAATACATCATCTCAGCGCTAAGCCAACCACATGCAGTCAGCATGGTTCCCAAACACGATCTCCTAATCACTAGAATATCGACCAAACCACGAACCTGCATTTCCGTAGGAATCTCACGAAACTGATACTCGTCGCATGATGAAATCAGAGCCTGAACCCTTACACATTGCAACACCGTCACAACCCATGCTCTTTTCAGCATATCTACAACCCATACTCATCCCCATATCTTGAGCTCACGCACTCGTAACTCAAGTCCCAACCTCAATGAGGTATACAACGTCCAAGGTCATCAAAACTGCTCAGACTACCGACAACATCCTGCCTAAGGAAGATCTCTAGAACCACTCACGTTTTTCTATCTCCACATGCACCCGGACAAGGATTACTATACTCCCATCCACTATGTTCCCATCCATACCCCACACTGAGTACACGGCTCATGACATAGCATGGCTCAAGACGTACCTAATCCATTACACGACCGAGACCACGTGTACCAAAAATCAGAAAGGGATTATCACTATCCACAATCTAATCACATCAACTAATATCTAGGGTTTCCAACACCCCATCACCCCTACTCACAAGGTTGTCCATAACACATCTACAACCTCCAGTAACTTACTTTTAAAGGAGCCAGCTAACCAAGCAAAAGCCATCAACCATACTTCGACTACATCTGAGCAAAACTCTACTCATGCAACCACTTAACGGTTTGCCAACCGAGGCTAACCCCACACGGCTAAACTCGACTCACTAAGGAGTTCCACAATTTACGAGGCGATCAATGCTCAACCCATAACCGTACCTCTGCAACTGATAACAACCGAGTCGCACATAACCAAACCCAAACCACGGTCTCGTCGTCTCTAAGGGTGTACATGTTATATATAAAAGAAAACATGAAACACGACAACCTAAGGTCGATCTATCATGTTATCTCTACCACATACCACATAATCATGCTAACACATAGCCACAACGATTATGCAGACACAACACCGATCAGAGGAGAACCGACAAGAACGACGCGTCACTTTGGACAACCCACTTAGTTTCCTTGCTAGAAATCACGTCCGCAAAACGCGTTTCTAACTTGGCTCTCAAGTTTGTTAGTCCAAATACCTGAAGGCAAGACTAATCAATCATAAAGTCCAACCTCCAAGCTTACATATACACAACATCAACATGCTCATGTTATAAACACAAACACCAGCAACCAAGCACACACACAACTTTTCTCCCAAGGTAACGCACCCTCTTCCCACAGCTCATAGGTATTCCAACCCAGAGCTCTGATACCAAGCTGTCACGCCCCAAACTCGGGGTCACGTGAAAAAACTCCGAACAACCACCACAACTGCCCAAACGAAAGTAATAAAAACCCCAAAGCCCAAACAAGGCTAAAACCTTTATAAAAAAACGTACTTGTGGCTTTGGGATTTAGGGGTTAAAAATGAGGTAAGTCAAAAATATTTTGAACACCTTGAAACCAAATTTTGAAAACCTTTTTTACTAAAAATGGAATCGTCACTTAGTTTTTGAGAAAAACTAAGAAAAATAAAATTAGCTACTGATCTTGAAACGTTAACCAGGGAAAAAGGGTTCAGGGGTTAAGGTACGAATCGGAGATTGTGTTATGCACCCTATTCGCCCAACAGTAAGGTTGGGCTCTACTAATCATCATTGATTTTTTAATATGATTTCTCAAATGCATGCAAATAAAGAAAATGGGGGATGAAGAGAGAACATTCAAAATCAAGTATAGAAAATACATATAACATTCCAAAACAAATAAATGTCAAAAGAAAAATTCTAAATCCTATAACATGCAATTTCTATTTAAAAGATACATAAAACACATACCCAAGTGCAATATTTACAAAGATTAACTAAGCTATCATGGTTTTCATAAAAGAACAAAAATATTGTTGAAAATGCTAAAATTACCTAAACATGAATTGTTAATAAAATAAGCTAAACTATTCTAAACATGCAGTTTAAATAAAATAACCAAAACATGCATATTACAAAAATGAACTAACCTAACATTAAAGAAAAAAATTAAATGTAAGAAGATGCATAAGAATTCTAAAAGATAACTTGTTAACAAAGAAAATGAAATGAAAATTTTAAAACAAAGAGAATTTAGAGATTTAAAGGAAAAGAAAATGTCATAAGAAAAATTACGCTAAAAAAAGGGGTTAGAAAATATTTATTAGACTATTGAACAAAAAAACCTAATTATTTACATTTTATGTTTTAAAAGAGAAAAAAAATAAAAAGAAAAGAAAATCAGTTTAAAAGACTTTTTATGATTTTTAGATTTAATGAAAATAAAAGAAAAAAAAATAAAATAAAGTTATAAAAAAATAAAACTAGAAAAAGAAAATGAAGTTTTAAAAGAAAAATAAACACATGAAAAGAAAAAATAATTAAACTAACACTAAAAGGGAAGAGGGGATAGAATATTA
>JAULJZ010186306.1:9082-21639 GCA_032270985.1 Heliamphora pulchella | reverse complement strand
AACCACTATAAATCCCTGGTGTCTGGTTCTTTCTCTCTATCCCTCATCTTTTAATTGTTGCATTGATTATACTCTTGCATAACCTTTCATATTGTAATATTAAAAGTTTTCAAAAAGGCTTTATATTTCCGTTAAACTAGAAAAGACCCAATTCACCCCCCCTCTTGGGTTGCCTAGATCTTACAAAACGGACACCCCCTGAACCACGGCTACAATGGAAAATGCCATTTCTCCATCCCTCCCGGTAATCTTCTCTTCCATGTCCTTCTGATCAAAATACCGGATCATGACGAATGAAGGGACCCCACACTTGGTCCAAAACTTGTTGAGCTCTTCAGGGTTGGTAATAAGATGGGCAAGTGTAGCACCCTTCTTCATGGTGAGAAGGAGAAAGGCTAACATTAGAGAAGTGAACGACAGATCAACCCACAAGAATTAGAAGAAGGTAGGAAGAAAAAGACAAGCAAGAAACCACACTAAAAGCGGAGTTTACCTCACGCTATAAAGGCACAAGAAGTTAGAGCGACACGGACAACTATTATTTCAATCAGACGAAAGGACGCATGCACACCGCATCGTGACTGGAGCTCACAGCGAACATCATCCAATTAGCAAACGACACATGGCACAGGGTAAGCTTGAAATAAATACGAATCGAGTGAGGGATTAATTTTGAGACGACGTGTCATAGTACATGGCGTGACATTCCATTGGCCTAGGAAGTGAGGAGCATCAGCTCGGGCATCTACTAATGACAGACGACAGGTTTGGAACTTCACTTATCGGATCTCCGTTAGAGAATTCACAACGCTAAACCAGGCGCATAACAATCGCAAAGGCAACAAATGTACTCCTTTATTCAAGGGGGATTAAGTAATCTCATACGAGAACGACACAACATAAGAAAAGGGCAATTTAGACTACGAAAGCATTCGATTCCCCACATAAGGCAAAAGGCTAGTTTGGATTAACAAAGAAATGTCACAATCAAAGGCGCACTTGCCTTTCAAGGTGACTCCAGCAACATCAGACACACGAGATGAAAATAGAAAGCAAATATTAAGCCAAAACACAATAGAGGACGAGAGAGCTACAATAGAGAGATGATTCTTGCCTAAACAGCCTAAGGACCGGCCTGGGGCAAGGGAGGAACCTCGAACCAAAGGGTGGAACTTTTGAGAACCTCAACCCTCCGAAGACCCTTTCCGAACCCAGCCAAGTGCAGCTCGGCCGTCACATCCACCACCTCTTTCACGGCTATGCATGCGGCCTCATCCTAACCCTTCTCCCACAAGGCGTCTTTCCTGGCATCCCGATTAGTCGTGTCCTTAGTTTGAAGCTTTTGTAACGAGTCCACATCAGTCAAAGCAATAGCGACCTCAGCCCTCAAGGAGAGTTCCATTTTCTCAGTAGCAGCATGGCCACTCAGCAGCTCAGCAAATCGGATTCCAGCACATCGGCTCGTGACCGTTTGATTTCTAGATCACCCTTTAAACCCTTGGCTCTCGCCTTGGCGGCCTCAACCCTTCCCTCCATCTGGTTAGAAAGCTCACAAAGATGGAAAAGCTGAGTGAAGGCCTTGTCAAAGCACTCGGTCAGCTTGATCTTCTCTCAAGAAACCTCAGTGTGTTGACCCCTCAGCAAAATAAGGCACTGTAGCTACTGGGAGAGGGAAAAGAAAGATAAGAACCAAATGCATAACCTAAAATACATAGGATTGAAAGACAAGAAAGCCCTCACCCCAAGGCTAAACTGGACGGCATGGCAAAAAAGGGAAAGGGTGTCAAGAGCGCCATGCGTAATCGAATCCCGTGGAAGATTAAGTCCCTAAGAAAGCTCGATGGCTACAACAAGGTCCTCCACCGAACCCTCGATCGAAAGATAGCAGTCTCCCAACCAGTATCACAGCCTCCATTCATCCACTAAGGGTAAAAAACAAGGTCGTCTTCTAGGGGAAGCCTCCACCTCTTTGAAGCGAGCCCTTGCCTCTCTTCGCCTCTATTGGGAGCAAGAGGACAATTGGTCAAATCAACCATAACGGAGATCAAAACCGCTATAGAGGTGTTCGAGGCGAAGACTGGAGAATTGACAGGAGGTAGGAACAGAACCACAGGTAGGGAAGCGACTGAACTTCCGGAGGCAACAATCGAAATCGATGTCGTAGCATTGGTTCCAACGTCAGCATCTTTGGAGCAGCCCTCGGAGACTGAATCACAAGCGTCCCCAAAGCTCGTTAACGCAAATTCAAGATGCGCAGTTGAGCCATCCTCGATCAAGTTCTAGAGGAAACCTTAGAATTCGTCCCTACCTTGAACTGCTGGAGAACTAGCAAACCAATGAGAATCTCAGTGAAGTGGAGTCGTAGCTTTAAAGATTGTGCCTTCTTGATTGTCTTGATGTGTGCCCCTTTCTTCCTTCCAGCAGCAAGGTTGGCTTCTGAAAATGAAAAGGCAAACAGATCAGCCCGTAGAACACACAACAAATTGGATGGGCTGAACAGGGGCACTAGCCTGGAAAATCATAGACTAAGGGAAGGGCATTCTGCCTTTGACTGAGGAAATAAACTAGGGGATCCCCTAGCACCCCAGGGTATAAAAATAGAAGAGTTCGGGGACGCCAAGATCCAAGCCAAAGCGTCAACCAACTTCGAACATTCCCACGACGACGTAGAAGGAATTAGCGACAGTTGACTAGGGTGTAGTTAACACTGGGCCAACAGGTCCCTAAGAAGGGATGGAAAAGAGAATCGAATGCCACACTCGACTATGGAAGACATGGGGAAGGCTACTTCGTTCCCCTTACCGAAGAATGATTCTTTTCGATTGGACGAGTCAAAATACTTGATGGATATGGAAAGACGCACAAAATATTCTTGCCTAAAGGTCATGAGGGCAAAAGGGCTCGAAATGAGCCTGGCATACTTACCCATGGCAAGAAATCCAAGGACCACAGAAGGGACAAGATGGGAGAGAAGACCCAACGGGGAACCTGACCTAAGAAAGCCGAAGAAAGCAGGACATAAGCTTACTTGGCGAAAGGGATCTGGCCTCCAAGGCTTAGGAACGCAGGTACAGACACAAGGGAAGATTTTAACGACAGTATGCCCCCAACGAAATCCACGCGAATGGCAAGAGGCGCAAATAGATTTCGAAAGACAGGGAGTCACCGTTACCTGTACAATTTATGGGCGAATTCAAAATTTTGAGGGACAGTTATTCCCCCCTTCCCAAGGCGAGCGTATAAGAATTAGGCAACTGCGGTAGCATGATTCTCAAGGCAAGGCACCCCAACATATGGTTGGCGAACAGGTGACAAATGTCATTGTACGATGTTGGGGCAGCGATAGCAGAGGAAGTCCCGCAAATGCCCCCCAGCAGGATATTCTCATACCTTGGCTAAAAGAAAAGGCTTAAGAGTTAGGGGGAAATGAAGGGGGGATCTTAAATTTCAATGGGCCAACACACTGCACAAGTTTGGACCCGATAGGCCCAGAGAAGAAACAAGACAACTATTAGACCCACTACAAGACGGGGGAACCCACCTTAACCGAAGATTGGAGCTTGGTCACGCGTAATGATGACAGGCATACCGAAGCTAACACGCAATTAATGCGATGGGATGCCTAGGCCTGGTGCATTAATGGTGTTGATGTGTCAGTACCTCTCTACATTGAATGGCACCTGATATGACTCGAAACGATCAAACCACCTGCCGGATCAAAAAGGAAAACGCTTGGGCACGTTCTTAGGGAGGGAAAATGATTGGCTCCCGCCAGAGCCGAACATAGGAAATCTCTCGTTTCCCGCCAAATCTTACAGGAGGACACTACAAATACCTTTCCGAAACAGAAAGTGAGGGGACCTTTCTTTCGACTTACATAAATTATGCCTGATCCATACAAAAATATTCAATCCGTTCACTAACTCTGGCATCAGAAGGGATTTTCAACCACGCCCGCCAAGTAGTCTGACCGCTGTTACCTGTGCAGGAGCGATACTGTCATGAAGCTCGAGAATCGGGCCTAGTGCTTTCCTTTTCCTCAACAAGATTATACATCCTTGCGGATTTATACATCAAGCTATTAACTTCTATGTTATAAGCTTATTACAATAAAATATTTGTTCAATATTTTGTGGTTGACTAAAATTGGTAGAGATAAAATCAATATTTTAGGATTAAAAAATTATGAGTTAAGTATATTTTGATTGTAATTTCTGTTTTTTTATTCTATTTTATTATTTAGCATTTTAAATATTTGGATTAATCTTAAATTATATAAAAATTTGGGTGGCTAAGAATAAAATTAAAATTATTGCAGTTTTTAAAAAACTAAACTAAAAATAAGTAGAAAAACTTGAATTTGAGACAAAAGAAATACAAATAACAATAACTACCATGCGTGATATATTTAAGATCATAAAGATTGAGCAAATTTAAATATATTTATACTAAATTTTAATTTAAATGTAAACCTAACTTTAAAAAAATAGAGATCCTAGACGGTGGCTTTACCCGTCAACCCTGTGTGCAGATTAACTAAGGATTTTAAAAGTAAGAGACATGGAAAAAAACTTGAAGGGCAAATTGTTAATACAATAATCATTTCTCTTTCAATTCTCCATTCTATTCAGAGATAATTAAATCCACTTGCAACGTAATTGCTTTCCTCTTCCTCTATCTTCACTCGCTGTCTTGCCTTCAACGACTCAAACTAGGAGTGAGATATCAATTTTCTTGAAGTGAAGGGTTTATGGAATAGATTAGGGAATTGTTTATCTTTCCCCTAAGTTGGTATACTAAACATATTATAATATGGGATTATTCTAGCATAATTTAATTCCATTCTTTTTAATACCTCAAACCAACAAGATTTTATTAGTTATCTTATTTACTAAGGCATTGTTTGGTAACGTATATATTTACTATTTTTTGTTTTTATTTTTAAATTTTTTGTAAATTGTAAACAAAAATATGTTTCATAATTATTTTTATTTTTAAAAAAATGTAAACAGTTTTCAAAATTTATTAAATTCTCGTAAACAGAAAAAATGTGTTTTCGTTTGTTTTGTAAATAAATTTTCATTTTATCTTTTTATTCTCCATTACCTCCAAGCACCACTTTTGACCGCCGCCTCCGACCATTCCCTCCGGCCACCATCTCTGATCACCATATACAGACATTGCTTCCGACCATCACATACGGCCACTATCTCTGATCACCATCACCACCTCTTATACCATTAATGGTTGTCCTTTCGGTCACAACTTCTGACTATCACTATCTAAACATCTATATATATGCCAAACGTGTTTTTGTTTTCGTTTTATTATAAATAAAAAATAAAAAAATTGTAAACGTTACCTAATAATGTCAATTATATATAACTAGCGAAATGTGGTGCCTAAAGGCATTTTTCAACACAATTTGATATCAAAATTAATTCCGAACAACAATTAATAACAAAATAATTACTAAGAGTAACAAAATATTAAAAACTTACATTGTCAAAAAAATAAAAATAAAAATAACAAATTTCATTAAACACCTTACAAAAAGGTCTTAAAAATCCAACTCTGCCAAAAATCAAAATTTGGATTCATATTAATATATCAAAGTTTAACTATTTATTCCATAAAAAGTCAAATATTTTTGACGAATTAAATTTTAATATTCATCACATGCTCATTGGAATATTGTGATACCTCATTCACCACATGAGGTCTTGTGATACCTCATTTGCAGGAAAATTTTTAGTTTTTATTTAATGTAAATTATTTAAATATGATATTTTTTTAGAGTTGTTTTAATCCTATGTTATTAGTACGTGAGAGTTTTAGTCCCACCAATTTTTTTTTATTGGGTTTAGTCCTTTTTTAAAATGTTTGGATTTTTAGGTCTAATATGCTATTTGCCAACTGGTGATATATTTTCTCTTTAAATGTGATAGTATTTACCGAAAATTCATCTAAAATCACGATAAAAGGACAATTCTTCTCTCTCACAGCCTTGAATGGAAAAATATGTGAAAAAGAGAACATGAAGAATCACTTGAGATTTCATCTTCCGCTGCCCCTTCTCCTCCGCCCCTCCTCCACCACCTTTTGCTCGTCCTCCTCCGCTGACTTCTCATCCTCCGCTGTTTCTCCTCCTCGTCCTCCACTCTGCCATCGTCGCTTCCAGATCAATTAGCGCTGGCCATTTCACACCACCGTCGTCGCTTCTCGTCAGCGCCGACCTTCTAGATTTGGACCACCAACTCATATCTTGTCATTGCCGCCGCTCTTTACCACAGCCTACCATCAGATCTAGATCGCCGACTCCAAATCGCGCCCTCGCCCTCGCCCTCGCCGTCACTTGTTAACTCTGTCTCTCCCTCTCTCCATCGGATTTGTATGAGATTTGATCTGCCACCATCTCTCTGACATGGTGTTTTTGGTTCACCATCGCCCCTTTTCCTCTTTCTTCTCCACCAACAACAATGATTTTTTTGGTACATATTTTCTATACGATCATTATGCAACTGATACAATTATCAGTTGCAAATTCTGTGTTAAACAATTTTGAAAGTACTTATCTGTTGAACACTGATACAATTATCAATTGTATGTTATTACTAAATGCGCACAGCTCCCCTAAATCAATGATACATTTTATCAATTTAAAATTATATTATAAGAAGATATTGCAACAGATATTTAACATTGATAAATGTATCAGTGGCATATGCGTAGTGAACTGGAGTTAAAATGTATCGGTGGTTTATATTATTTATGAAAACATTTTTCACTAACCATTGATAAATGTATCAGTGGTCACATCTGGTTGTGATGAGTTGAAATATATATATTAAAACTAATGATTTACGAATTTAGAAATGTATCAAATTTATGTGTATAGTGAAATAATTTTAAAAATGTATCGTTTATATGTGATTGCGTATCGTTCATATGTGTTATACGGTGAGTAGTTTCGCCCAGTCGAGAGAGAGAGAGAGAGAGAGAGAGAGAAAGAGATTGCTTAATTTAAGGAATACGCCATCTTTGAAAATTTTTTGAAAAGATTCTAAATCAGAGAGATAATATATTTAATAGGAGTATATTAGACATAATAAAATAACTTTAAACCTGATGGAACTTAATCTATTAAAAAAAACATGTTGAGACTAAATCTAGCATTACTATAAAAAAACAAGACTAAATCAAAATTTTTCTATTTTTAAAAAAAAAATCCAATCTCTTGAACAGAGAAAAAATTAATTAAAAAATAAAATGAAAATTACCAAAAATAAAAATAGAAAGTTTAAAATATATATTAACTATCAAAAATAGATGAATGTGTTGTTCGTTGCAAACTGAATTTACAATTAATTTCATTATTCACATTCTAAAACCAAAACCTTCATAAAAATTAATTGTTACATTTTTTAAAATTATTTTTGTTCAGAAATTAAAAGCTAAACAAATACTTAGACTTAGTTTGAGATAATAATTTGTCGATTTATTTTATGTGGCTTATTTTCAATTTTAGTGAATTTTTTATTATTTGGTCAAAATAATATATATATACCTTCTCATTTTTTCATAGAAAAACATTGAAAAAAATAATTTTTAATCTAAATATTGAAAAATATTAGGAACACAAAAATAAACAAAAATAATTCAATAAATCGATTTTTTCCTCATTCTATCTTTAATATTTTTTTAATATTTTGATCAAAATTTTATTTTTAAAATTTATGTCACGAAGATGATCCCCCCCAAAAAATATAAATTTTCCCCAAAAAACTTTAAAGATTAAAATAGGAATGTAAAAATATTGTAGCAGCCGATAATCTTATTTCACCCCTTACTCTTGCTTAGCAGAACCGAGATCTCTAAGCAAATTGGAGATTCAACCTTGAAATCAGCTATAGTGATTGCGGCGGCCGTGCGGCGACCACGGCAGTGTGGCGGTGGGGCAACGCTTCAACAGAAAAAGCAAAAGCAAACGCAAATGCATGAGTGTCCGCAGTAGAGAGAGAGAGAGAGAGAGAAGGCAAGTCAGGAATTTGAAGAGATAGAGAGTGAGAAAATTAAGGCCACGAAGGGTTGGCTCTTTTACCTTAATACCTAAGTTTTTTAACTTAATTAACGAAATAAGAAATTTTAAATTTTATTCCCAGCTTACGTAAAAACGTGTTTACTAAATATGTTTTTTTTTGCAAAATATGTTTCCTAAACTGCCAATCATTTGACATAAAATATTAAAAAGAAAATGTTATTAGTAGCATAGTTTTCTTTATAAATATAACCTTACCCTGAAAACGTAGTTAATAACAATGTTTTCATATGTTTAAATGAAAAACATTTTTTCTATGAAGGTTTTCTTTGAAAAACTCTTCAGCCATTTGCATTAACCTTTTGAATATGGTTAGATATAAAAGCATCTCTATCTATCAAATAAAAAAATATAGTGTGTTTGTTTTTATTTAGTTTTCAAATATATTTTTATAATTGAATCTATTTATTACGTAGAACTCGTCGAGTTTCTTATTTATAAAAGTAATTAGACTGATTTGATACATGTAACTAAGTGATTGAATAATATTTATTTAAAAGAAATTAAAATTAAAATTTTTATTTATTTATTTATAAAACAATATTATGCGATCACTTAGGTACAGGTATCGAGTCAACCTAAATTTTTATATAAGTAACAAACTCATCGAATTTTATGTAATGAACGAATTCGATCATAAAAATATATTCAAAAATTAAATAAAAAATATGTACAACATTATGCACCTCCATCCCATACTCTCGTTGAGAACTCATAAAACGTGTTTATCAAACACATTTATTAGTCTCACTGGTTTAATAAAGAAAGTATGAATATTAATAACGTTTTTGTATTTAAATCAAAAGGCGTGAATACTCTAAAAACGTGTTTAACAAAAATACTTTATTTGAAACCAATTGAAAACGTGTTTGTTAAAAGCATTTAACGTGTTTGATAAAAGCGTTTCATGTATTAAACTAAAAAATATGTTTGCTAAAAACGTTTTTATGTCGTTAATTTTTATTCTACAACATTGTGTGGAGGTTAGGCTTAAAATGTGTTTAGCAAAAATATTTTCTATTAAAGCGTGGTTGTTAAACACGCTTTTACGTAGGTTGAAAATAAAATTTAAAAATTTTTATTTCATTAATTAAGTTTAAAAAATAGCTTATTAGGGTAAAAAGGCCATGAAGAGTCGTCCTCTAAAGTTGGCGAAATTTTGGAATGATTTGAGTCATAGAATTAGAGTGGTAATAAATCTCAATTACTAAAAGATAAGTTGTGATTAGATATTTTGAAATAATGAGATATTTTATTATATAGATTATAATAATTAATTATATAGGCACATTTATTACAAAGTATAAAAAATAAAAAAATAAATAATTTCCTCCCTAACTATCAATTTGAGTCCCTTCACTACCTCCTCCTCTTTCTCTCATTTATCTCTCCCATAAAAGAAAAAATAAAGGACCTAATACTCAATATGAATTTTTAATTCCTCAGTACAAACATTAAGAATGAACCTACTTTGAACTAATATTATCCAATATGAACTTTTAGACATCTAATACAAACATGGCCTATAAGGACAGTATTGTCCTATTTGAGCACAAAATAAAACAAATTAATATTTTTTAATTAATCAAAAAAAAACTTAAAAATTAATTTACCCCACAACATACTTTTAATCCAAATAAACCTTTTAAGTACAAAAGGGAAATAATAAAAAACTAATTTTTAAGCTTAAATCATGTCAATAAATGAATGGTGTTTTTATCCTCGATGCATCATAGGCCTGATTGGCACTACTAGTTTTTTTATTTCTAAAAAAGAATTTTAAAAATCTTGTCAGACGAACATTTTATAGTCTACGAAAAAAGTTAAGTTATTAAGCGTGTTTGGTCTTATTTTTTATGTAATTTTTTTGTGTATTTGAAAAAAAAATCAATATTAACTCAAATAAGTGTACTTTTTAAAATTTTCTCGTCATGAGAAAACAAACAAGTAAATTTTTTTATCAAAACCTAACAAAATTCTTATAATACGAAAAAAGCCAAGTTAGTGGCTTTTTGGCTTTTTATTTTTAGTAAAAAAAAATTAAAATTTGACCTGAACATGTATAATTTTTAGATTCCTCTCATTATAAAAAAATTAAAAAAATAAAAAATTTAAACCAAAATATATAAAAAAAAAATCCAAAAAAGAAAAAAAAAATTAAAAATAAAGTCATAAAGCTTTTTAGGCCAAACATAGGCTGAAATAACCTAACTATTTAGATTTTACTTTTAATACGTTGACTAATAAATATATATATATAGTAAAACAAAAAAAAAATTGGATTACCAACCAAACCTCTTTACAGAAACTGTAGAAAAATCTATATTACAAAACATAATACTTTTTATGTGATATTTGTTAATGTGGCATATTAAAAGACTAAAATTTTTCTACACTTTTACTTCTTTCACTTTTTTTATCTCTCTTTCTCCTATCTTCCTAACTAACTCTTATCTCGTTATATTTTAAATTTAAATTTTCTCACTATTAAAATTTAACTTTTTTTTTTCTCTATTCAACTTTTTTTTTATCAAGAGTGAAAGTATAAAAAATATATTTTTAATGTGTATACATATATACATAATTACAAAATATAGTATATTTGATGCATTTTAATTTCGATATACTTATATTTTTCCTATTGTTTATGAAACTAATAGAAATTATTTTTATTACGTTGTTATTCTAAATAACTAAGAGATTGTTCACTTTAAATTTAATTTTATAAAAATATTATATTTAAAGTATTTTTAGGCACGAGTAATCGCATGAATTTATATACCGGTGTAGCAAGTGGCAGTGATTGGTAGTGATGAAAATAGGACGAGGTGAGGTAGGGTCCGCGATAACTTTTTTATCCCTTATTTGATCAAAACAGAAACAAGATAAAATAATAAAAAATAGCAGAAAATAGAACAGATATAAGAATATATCCTGGCGGTGCCGTCCGATGACAAGAGAACACGTGTCGTAATCTCGAGTGCCATGTCGGCCCACCATGGGACTTGGACAAATCTAGAAGTCACAAAGTAGGAGGAAAATGAAAAAAGGGGAATGTTGGAGGGAATTTTAAAAAAACTTTTTCTTTTGAAAAATGGTTAACTACCATTTGATGTGCGATAAATAGTGAGTAATAATATATAAATATTTATAGAAACACATTTTGTTTGGGTTAAATTTTATAAAATTTTCTTATTTTTATCCTTTTTATTTTTTTCATTTTTTGATTAATTTTTTATTTTTTTAAATCGTGGAGATGAGATAAATCGAAAAAATAAAAAAAATGATCAAAAGATAAAAAAAGGTTCATTAAAAAAGAAATTAAATAAGCAACATATAATTTAGTTTATTCATTTATTTTGGCTTTTTTTTTGTCTTTTCTGAATTTTTTTATATTTTGATCAAATTTTTTATTTTTTTTGACTTATCTTGATGAGTGAAGTCGAGAAATGTAATAGTTTCACTAAATAATAAAAAAAGTCAACTAAAAATGAGAATAAATCAATTAAAATAAGCAAATGTGCAATTATCACAAATGGAGCCTTAATGGGTAAATAATATATAAATATTTGTACAAACTGTATTAATGTTTGTAGAAGTATCTAGATTCTATTTCGAAATTTATACTAATTTAAGAAAATTTATTCCCTTTTAAGTTATTATTCATCTCCCATTAAATATTGTTAGCAAGATTTTTTTGACTTGATTGCCTTTTGCTTTTTTAGTTAAAAAGTTTATTTGAATTAATCGTAAGTTATATATTTGGTAAATTAACTTTTAAGATATTTTTTAAGCTGATTAATTAATTAGATAAAAAGTTAACTATTTTTTTTTGCTGAACTTGTACAGTATTGCTTTTTCTATATAGTTAATTATTATGATTATATATAATTGATATTAATAGTAAATAAGTTATATATCAAGTAGTGATACTATTATTTTTTAGAATGAGTTGAGAGTTTAAATAGAATATTTTAGAGATTAATATTTTGATTTAACTTTATAATTCTTTAACTTCTTAGCCTCTTTTTTTTTTGTCAAATAACTTTTATCAATTTTTTAGATTTTTGACTTAAAAAAAACTAAGGCTTTATTATGTTTAAGTTCCATTCACGTTCTGTTGTAATAATAATATATAGGATGTTTAAGAAATCATATAATGCAGTATTCACAACTAGGCTTTGAATATTGTATCGTTTGGAATGTCGATTTTCCGATAAAATACAATATTATATATATATTTTTAAAAAGTATTGTCTCAGTGCAAAAATTTAGTGTAACATATATATTTATTTAACACAATATTTGAATTAATAATACTAAAGTTAAATTTTGGTTTCTTTATTTATGATGAGCTAACATGAAAATAACAGAAAATAACAGAAAATAACAGAAAATCTAGTATTTAATATTTTAATGATGAGCTAACATGAAAACAAATGAATTTTAATGTTTAATA
>JAULJZ010186287.1:0-21640 GCA_032270985.1 Heliamphora pulchella | reverse complement strand
GTAATCATATCCAAATCATATTCTTAATTAAGGATATGATTAGTAATCATATCCTAATCATATCCTTAATTTTAGCATAATAAACATTGGACTAAGCTTACAATCTAAATATGACAAATACAATTTGTGATGGGATAAGTTTTTTATTTATTTATTATTTTGTATGTTATAATAAGCAAAGTAATAGTTGGCGAAATTATATTATTTGGGCAGCTTTTCGTTTCAAGTCTTCTAAGGTCTTGTTTGCCATTTTTTAAAAGCTGACTTTTATAAAATAAAAAAAAATCAATTTTTAAACTGTTGTGTTTGGCATATCTAAAAATCCACTATTTCTTTTTCTAAGAAAAAATCTATTTACATCTCAAACACTATAACTTTGACTGTAATACCCATTAATTTAAAAAGTTAACTCTACTCATAAAAAAAAAATCATACCAATATATCAGACATTAGTTTTGTAATCTAATGTAAATTTCAGGATAACAAGTCCTATTCTTCGTTTGAAATTAAGTTGTAAGCATAATTATTTGTCTTGTTAACATGGACGAATACGAAATTTTAATTTAAGAGAGATAAGTGGTCATAATTAATTTAAAAAATAAAAATTTTTAAAATTGTTAATAACTCACGGAAAGTTAATATAATTCGCCCAATTTCAAGTTAATTTCAAGTTTTCATGTTTCAAAGTTTCCAAAAAAATAAAAAATAAAAAATAAAAAAAGCTAACAAACCCTAAATAATTTTTTTTGATTGTTTTGGAATTATTGTGATGTATGTGTGTTCTAAGCCTAAATTTTGTATTGCGCTTAACGAAATCCAAACGTGTGGTTGGAAATTCAATTTCTTTTTGGTGAATTTGGATTATTTTTTAGGTGATAATGCCCTTAATTTATTATTTTTTTAATAAAAATTAACTTTTAAGCTATAGTATTTTATATTTATAAAAAATTCACTAATTTTTTTCTTAAGAAAAAGGCTGTGTTGCAAATACCCTAATTTTTTATGAATAAAATAATTATATATCTTTAATTAAAAAAATCAAATCTTACCTCCAACCCAATATCCTACTTTTTTTTAGATCTAACTCTTTTTTTTTATTGTCTCCCCTCGGGCCCTGCTTGGGCTCTCTTAAAAGCTGGCACTGTATGATCTCTCTAAAACGTTATTAACTTTTTTTCGCTCTTTTTTTCAAGAACGAAAGCTTATATACATCCCAAATACATAATTTTTTTATCATACACCTCAATTAAAAAAAATAAACCCTCCTCATAAAAATAAAATAAGTTGTGCCAATATTCTAAATACTACAATTTCAAAGCAAAAATTAAGGACATTTTAGATATTTTAATAAAAATAAGGGTAAATTACACTGACCACCCTTCTGGTTTCTGACAAAAACAAAAACTTCTCATGTGGTTTCTAAAATATTACTAACCTCCCTTCAGGTTTAATTTTTGCATCAAATTAGTCAAACCGTTAAATTTTCGTTCAACTGCGTCTTGTTTAGCGCATTTTTCGAACGAATTTTTATGATCCAATCGGTTCATTACGTAGAACTCTTCGAGTTTATTTAGCATGTAAAAATTTAAATTCATTCGATATCTATAGCTAAGTGATTGAATAAGATCTCCAAATATTATTTTATAAATAAATAAATAAATATTATAATTTAAAAAAATATTGTTAAACAAATATTACTCAATCACTTAACTTCATGTATCAGATGAATCTAAAATTTTACATGCTAAACAAACTCGACGAGTTCTACGTAATGAACGGATTGAACCATAAAAATTTATTCGAAAAACACGTCAAATGAAGTGCAGCAGAGTGGAAATTTAACGGTTTAACTAATTTGATGTAAAAATTAAACCTGAGGGAAGGTTAGTGACATTTTAGAAACCACATGGGAGGTTTTTGTTTTTGTCAGAAATCAGAGGGGTGGTCAGTGTAATTTACCCTAAAAATAAAAAACAAAAAAACTACTAAAAAATCGCAAACAATTTAACTTTTTTTCTATTTTTTGAAAAACAAAAATCTATACCTCTTAAAAATCAAACTTTTCACGTCCCAAGCAGCACTCAATCTGGGACGCTTTCTCTCACAATTCTAACCATTAAATCTATACTAATATAATAAAACAACTTCTTAGTTCGATGCAGCTTTTCATCACATTTTTAATTATCCAAAACATCCCAACACTAGCTTTGTAATTCCACTAATTTTGGATTTTCCTTTCCAACGGTTGAAGGTTAAAACTGTAAAAAAATTACCCACATTTGAGATGCACATGGCTCTCTTTAAATTGGTTCTACGAAATATCTCTCTCTTCACCTCTCGGCTTCCCTTGTTTAAGAATTTTTCGTTACCTGCGGTTGAGGCAGTTCCGTACGTTAGCCCAAAGGCTTTTTAATGAATTCTAATGATTATTATTTAAAGGCATTTTCTATTAAAGTTTAAAAAGATAAGAAATAAAAAAAATTCCAAAAGGCTGAGTCAACACCATTAAGTTGATGAATCGACATCTCATACTATTTGAGTCGACACTTCATACTAAATGAGTTGACACTTAATATTCTCAAGTAAAACTTTTGGATAGACACAAATTAGCCTTTGGATCGACACTTATATGCAGAGCCAGCTTGATTAATTCAAGTGACGACACTATTAAATTAAGGGTCAACACCTCTAACGCTTTGTCTGAAGCTCTACAGGAAAATAGGTTGTATTGACACCAATGATCAGTTGAGTCGACACTTTCAGAAAATAGGTTGGATCGACACAAGCTACAACTTCAGTCGACACCAAGTCAAGACCCAAAAAGCAAGTTGAGTCGACACCAGAAAGTACATAAGTCAACACTAAGTAATTCTCAGAACATTCTGAGACTTATGTCAACACCAAATGCTACATGAGTCGACACCAAGTAAATCTCTGAAAATTACTCAACTTGTGTCGACACCAAAGATCATATGTGTCGACACCAAGTGACTATCCGGGCACGCCACAACTTGTGTCGACACCAAAGATCAAATGAGTCGACATCAAGAATTCCTCCAAAAAGCCAGAAGGTTGAGTCGACACCAACTTCAAGTTGTGTCGACACTAAAGTTCAAGAGGCCGATGCTATTTTGGCTAGGTCGACACCAATGTCAAGCTGAGTTGACACCAAAGAAGACGCGAAGGCCTGGGTCGACACCACAAGTGACATAAAACCTTGAGTTGACACCACTCTGATATGAGTAGACACCAATGTTCAACCTGAAGAACTAAAGAATTCTGTGAGTCGACACCAGATTCAGCCTAAGTCAACACTAAGGTGTAGAAGCCGAAAGACCAAATGTTGAGTCAACACCTCATGGAACTTGAGTCGACTCTTTTGTTCAAGAACCAAAGCTAAAACCATTCTGTGTTGACACCAAGAAGACCTATGTCGACATCTGCAACGGATTTCAAAAAGGGCGCTGGTTCAACAGTAACATTTCAGAATATTAAATGTCGCCACCTATCACCAACGCTCAAGTTCTTTAGTAGGTTATAAAAGAAGTTAATTTATGAGTTTTGAGTTGCTAATTTTATTGAAAACGAAGTGCATTAAAAGCTCTACAACATTCTCTCAAGCTTATAAATCTTCAAACCCTAGAATCACTCTCTTTCTTGTACATTTATTACCAAGTCATTGTAAGTAGTGTTAGTGAGTTTTAACTCTCAAGTTCTCATCTACATTTATCGTAAGAAGAGTGAGTCATCCTAGTAGCCTTTAAAAAAAGTGTGCAACACTTCTTAGGCTCAATTGGAGTCTGTTTAGAAAAACAGAGATTGTTTGTGAAATAACTTTAGTACTGTAAAGATTTTTAAATACACCTATGAAGCATTCGGTTATAGTGGATATTCTCAAAGGTAGTTTTGGGGAGTGGACGTAAACTTGTGAAAAAGCCAAACCATTATAAATTCTTGATGTCTAGTTTAAATCTCTCTTTCTTATCTCTTTAATTTTACTGCATTATTTTTATCTGTGCTTAGTGCTTTAATCTTTGTGTAAAATTAAAAGATTTTCAAAAAAAAATTAAAATAGTTTATTTATTTTTAAACCCAATTCATCCCCCCGCTTGGGTTGCCTAGACTATCGCCATAGTATACACAATGCTGAACTCGAAGACTCATTGAAGAGGACAAGAGGAGAAGAACAGGAGGAGTAAACTATTGGGATCGAACCTGGCAACGAACCAGAACCCGAAGGCGCTAGTCGTTGAATAATAGCCCTTCCATTTGAATTTTGATTGAGAATAGCCTCTTCGGCCAATCTGGACTTCTTCAGACTCGGATCTCTTGATCTATCGAATGCTTTACATGAACTCTCTATTTTTGTATTTCATTCAACATTTCTTACAATTTATTTGACGTTATAATTAATTCTTTAATATTATGTACATATTATTGTATATTTCATTTAAAATTAATGTAATCTACATGTGAGATTCTTTGAGAGGTAAAAATTTTATATATATATATATATATATATATATATATAATTGTACATGTATCGCGTAGGTATGGTCGCTAGTTTAAAAGATTTCAACCCTTAACTATATGACATGGATCAAACATCACATCAAAATTAATTTTTTGGCACACTTTTTTTCTTTCTCTAGTCTCTTTTCTACACATTTTTATACAATTCTAACCATTAAATTAAAAAAATTTCAATCTTATATGACGCATTAAATAAATATTAGGTCAAAACTCCAACAAAATATAATATACATTAGGATTGAGTTGGTGTGGCGTTAACAACCCCAATAGTGGGGTGTTATTGGGACCATAAAGCTTATGTCGAGTCACACTTTGATGATTTAAAATTGTTTATATTGTATACCTTAGCATATATATATATTTTTTATAAAAATTAAATTGATTGGATATTATTAAGTGTTTAAAGAAATCATATTTATCTTAATAAGAAACGAACGACGTAAATAGAACACTAGTGGAAAGTTTAGGGTTAGATATAAAATTTGAAAAGCTAGCTGATAGGAAAAAGGGAGACGAGTATGCATGCATTTTCCCCGAGTGCGTTCAAGAAAAACAAAAACGGCAAACAGTAAAGTTGCGTCAGATATCCATTATCTTTAAAAAAATACTCTTTTCTTTTTAAAATAAAAAATCTAAGATATCTTAGTATGTTTTAAGAAAAATGGAGTCGTCGCATAATTTTTAAGAAAAATAAAAAAAAAAACAAAAAGTGAGCCACAAGTCTTTTTTTTTAAAAAGTAACTAGAGAAAAAGAGGGTTTGGGAACTAAGGTATGAAAATAGAAGGTGTTAGGCACCGTTTATATCCAATCGTAAGGTTAGCCTTTACTTTGTCAATATTAGTTCTTATTTTAAACTTTTTAAAGGTAACATGTACATAATTAGAGGTTAAAGAGAGTTCATACAAAAGCGAACAAGTAGGAAAAAGTCCTAACTACTGTTCTGAGGGTCATGCAACTTGGTTATACAAAGCATACGTCTGAATCTACAGTCCATTAATCCAACAACAACATACGTCTCGGGACAGGATATATAAAGCATTAAAAATAGATAATAGGAGGCTTTAAACATAGTTTTCATACTATTGGTCTCACAAAAAGTTCTCGGCCGTAGCAACATAATGTTGCGAACGTGACAAAAATGAAAGGAAAAGCAGCGGCCTAAAGTAAATAAGTAGCGGCTGTAAATTCGAATCAAAATATCTCACAGCCGTAATAACCAAGAGTCGCGGCTGTCAGGTTTTTAAAATCACAGAGACCTTTTTATGTGTCCAGTGTGCTAGTGATACGAAAATAGATTGTAATATACTATTTTACGGAATACAGAAAAGTATAGACGTGTTATTTTTCATAAAAAGCTCATGTGAACATGCTCGATAAAAAAAGGATAACAAGAAAAGAAATAATGAATGAAAATTAATCGTAACACCCTCAATAGAGAGAAGATGAGGGTTTAAAGAAATGTCACGGTTTTCCTAAGGTTACTTAGTGTAGATAACCGTCTTGAATGTCCTCTCAGATGTGGTAGACGAGAATTGCCAAATAATCTGTGCTCCAAGGTCTCACCAATGCAAGTAAAGCCATGAACTAGGCTCAAAAGTGCATGGTATAGGTATTGGGAGTATTGAAATTTCGAGTGGAAATCGAATTCGGCAGAGTATCTGTATCTAGGTCTTTCTCTTCTTTGTTTTTGTGGAAATGAGTGCCTATTTATTAGTAAGGAGGCAACACGGACATTTTCTGGAATGCTGCTACCTGTCCCAAAAGGTATCAAACTCGCAGCTGCAACCTTTAGTTGTACAAATAGTGTCGGCCGCTACCTTTATAGCAATGACAGTGACAGCTGTGACTTTTAAAAGTCGCGGCTAGGTTTAGGTTTTCAAAAAGGTGGCGGCTGTGACAAAAGAAAGTTACGGCTTGTTCTAGGATCATACAAAGGTGGCGGGCGTAAGAGTAAAGACATGGCCTATTATAGGATTTCAAAAAAAGTGGCGGCCGTGAGGTTCTAGATGTTGCGGCCTGAAGGTTTTTGTGATTTCTTGGGTTTTGAGCTGAATTCCTGACTTTGCTTGCTTGGGAGTACCCTTGATCATAATTCTCATGTTTTCATCATTGGGGAGCATTCGAGACGGGTGCCTAAAATTTGATTTGGTCAAATTGGAGTGTTTACAAGGTGCTATATTCTTTCGCATCCGATGTAATGGAATATTTTCTCTCTTACTCATTGATGTAGGCCGGTGTAGGTCGAACCACGAAAATTCTTGGTGTTAATTATTTTTTGATTTTTTGTGCTTGAGTTTTTTTTGCTTCGATCTGCGTTCAAGAATTGGTGTTCAAATTTTAATAAATGGTATCAGAGCCGACAATAGATGATTTGAAGCCACAATGAGTAAATGAAGCAAGGTATTATTTTTTATTTTAGTTTGTCTAAATCAAAGAATAATTTTTTTTGCACAAAAAATCGAAAAAAAAGAGGGAACCGGCATAACAACAATATTGGTTGGCAAATGGAGCGCAATAGAAAACCCAATTGATTTATCTAGGTACAAGAGAGTTTCCAAATCCTATTATCTGTTTTCATGTATAATGTTTACTAAAAAGGTTGTTTCTTGTAAACAGAGGTGGAGCTTTACACGGTAATGAGCAAGTTTGGAAATTACCAACAGAGTACGGTAAATTATTAAATACTCCTGATATATTTGGTAAATAAATGATCGTAACATACATAGTGTGGATCATCCTTTATTTTCTAATCATCTAACGAAGATGAGTCATCATGTATCTACAGTAAAATTTGTCACTATTATATAATATGAGAACACCACGTGAACTTGCTATATGGTACTTTGAGAGCACCGAATAATTACTCAGAGTAACAGATTACATATATTATCTTTCTTGATTTACGTGTAAGACCTTGGAAACAAATCATTAGGGTGATATTTCATTCTTAGTGAGTAAATTGTTGAGCAGTGATACATGAGGTTCTAGAGATATGGAATTCTCGTAAGGGTTTTGAGTCGGTATGTCACAAAATACTAAAATTGATGATTTAAAATTATTTTGTTATATCGGTTTGTATATATAACAAAATAATTTAAGGAGAATGTGTCTTTTAAGGTTTTTTAGCGTTGCAGATTCATCGATATGGTCAATCTTTTTCGTTTCTACACTATTTGATTTGAATGGATAGATCGATATAGATTGATATTGATTGGATGTGATCAAAGACAATCAGGAGTGATCGGGTACAATCAAAAACGATTTGAGCTGAGTGGGACAATATTTACACATATCTGGTAGTTCAACAAGTTTAGATTTTGGAGAATTGTCAGACACAAAGCTAATGTCGTTGAAGAGTTTAGATTTTGTGATTGAACCATTTAAAGGCCATAGCGATTTCACCTTATGGAAGCGAAGGGTGAAGAATATTTTGATGCGGGAAGGATTGATCAAGGATCTCAAGAGTAAGTCGAAAAAACCAAAAATGATGAAAGATGTAAAGTGGGAAGAGATGCGGGACTTGACAAATAGTATGCTTCAGTTGTATCTCGGTAACAACACTCTTCGGGAAGTCATCAACGAAAGCGACCTGGCAGAACTTTAGGCTAACTAGAGAGCAGATGCAAGTCTAAGACATTGACAAATTGATTATCTTTAAAGAAACAGTTATATGCATTTCATATGACAGAGGAAGCGAACTTTATGAAGCATTTGGACGAGTTCAATAGGATACTAAAGAAATTGGATTCCATCGATGCAAAAATCGAAGGCGAGGATAAAGTAATTCTCTTGTCAGTTTTCTTACCTTCATCATACGAGCATTGGAGACTACATTAATGTTTGGAAAAGATACTCTTGATTTAGATGAGGTTATTACTGCTTTTATATCTCATGAGATATTGAAGAAGAAAGAGAGTAGCAGATCATCAAGGGAGGGCACCATGGTTGTATCAGGCAGTGAAAAAGTCAGAGGCAAGGCGATAGTGAGGTAGGAGGAGTTCAAAAAGAAATGTCGTTCTAAGTCGATAGGTTACAAAAAGACGTGCCACTATTGTGACAAGGAAGATTATCTAAAGAAAAATTTCCAAAGTACAAGGAGGATAAGGGAAAAAACCATTATTAGCGACAACGATAATAGAGGGCTCCAACCATAAACAATTAGATGCGCTCATAATTACTCCAGTTACAGAAAAATCATATTGGATATTAGATTTTGGAAGTTTGTTCAACATGTGTGTAGTCAAAGAATGTTTGGATACGTATCAATCATGCGAGGGAAGTACTATTAGGATGGCTAACAATGCAGTGAATAGAGTTATTGGTATAGGAACAGTGCGATTTTGCAAATCTGATGGGGTTGTTTTTATTTTGACTGGAATGAGACATTTGCCGAATTTAAAGAAGAATCGGATTAGGGATGGTAATTTCCCCTGCCCTGTCCTGCCCTGCCCCACCTCACCCCGCCCCCGTCCCCGCCCTCGCCTATTATTTACATGTTTTTCCCGCCTTGATAGCAAACGAGATGTGGACAGTATTTGCTCTTTCCGCCCCGTTTTCCCCCACCCTGGCTCCAATTACGCAAGGTAAATATTTTTTTAAATACGAATACATGTATAAAATATTTTTTAAAAATATAAAAAGTCAAAAAACATTAAAGTATTATATTTATCTTTAATTTTTCTTCTCTATTCTTACATTTTATATTTTTAGTTCTATTGATTTATCAACTACTATTTTTTATTACTATATTATCTATAACTTTTATTAATATCCTTCTCTTAAATTTTAAAAACTATCCCCAAAATATCTCCGCCCCGTTCCCTATTTTTTCTCAATATTTTTTCACGTCTCTACCCCGATCAAATAGGGAACGGAGATGAGGGATGTCACACCCTAAAAATGAAACAATAAAAACCTACGCGATCGATAGGAAAATAACTCGATTTAAAGAATTTAAACTAAAGAATTTGTAGAAAATCATTCTTTATTTGAAAGCGATTCAAAACCTGCAACTTCCTTATAAGAGATGATAATAAAAGTGAGGATTTGACTTGTAAAACACTTTCCAAAATAAGTTAATTTATACCCCAAAGAAAACCCAAGAGATACCAAACACGCCACCTTCCAAACCAAAGTTCCAAAAAATTTCACCCTACAGAGTTCGCTCAAGCAGACCCCTCACCGCTCGAGCGAGGAAGTACCCAAGGGTTCCCCAGCCAAAAACCTGAAAATTTTTCTGAAGTGTTGAGAAAATACTTTATTTTCACAAACTTTGAACATACTATTAGATAGGCATAATTTTGAAGTCAAACATATATTTGGTACTGAAATAGCTACATTCAAACCAAAAACTCAAAAATCTAGCATTTCAAACCATAGTATTTCATTCAAAAACTAAGGAAATAACCCAAATGTCAAGCCCAACGCCCTCACATACATACAAGTCATGAATTCACGGCCTTAGAACCTTACAAAATGGGTTACTCCAACTCAAAATACATTCATCCAAAGTATCCAAAAAGTATCACAACTTTACATCAATTAATTCTCGAAAGATATATTCAAAGAGTTTGCAATTCTATCAAAACTACACAAAGGATCTCTATGAGCATACTTCTCATTCCGCGGCTCTCTTTTCGCTATCTCTTGAAATGGATTACACAACATGTGAGGATGGTTATGTGAAATGCATACGTAGTTTTTTTTTTATCTAAAAACCAATTTTCATTTTCAACAAAATCCAATTCACATAACTGATTTTTTCCACACAAAGCCAAATCCGTTTTCATACACAACTCTATCATTTCAGTCTTTTGTTTCCTTATCATTTCAACCGTTTCAAGTTCTCAATTTCGCCCACACACGCACACGCACACGCACACACATCCTCTGACTCTTTCTATATCCAAATCAATTCATAGTTTAAGTTCCAAGAATCGACGCCGATCGAGCTTATAGACCCATGTCGCGCTACTACCGACCGGGCCACATGAGGCTCGCTAAGTAACGATGCGTTCTATAACCCGCAATGACTAACGCCATGTTCTCAGTTGTTAGCCGATGGATAGGTCACCCAATCTGTGCAGTTTTTTGGTCATTCATCGAGGAGCTATTCAAGCCCAACTTAAATGATACATAGATCCAAAATTGGTCCATTCATTTTATCATTTCTAAAATCTCAAGCACGAGTCCAACCAAAACATGATTTCTCTCGTCAACACCTAACAAACATAGGGTTAACATCATTAACAATTACTCAAATTCACATATTTCATACGTTCGGGTTAAATTAGCTCAAAACCCCAAATCAACATCTCATGAAATTCACATGATTTGTTAAAAACCCCCAATTTATCAACTCACAATTTTTCCATTTCATCAACGTTCATAGAATTTATGCACAAATAGGATAATACCACCACCAATTTGCCAAGAATTAAGTTAATTTAATCATTTAAGTTAATTAACCCAAAATGCCCCAATTTCTTCAAGAGTTGACCTAATCCAAAACCCTAACTCATCGCTTTTTAATTAAATCATCTCAAACAACAACAACATGATAGACTCATCTTAAATCATCCACAAATTCAAGATTTAACATGCTTTAGCATCAAATCCTAACCTAGGTTTTAAAAATATAGATTTTCATGTCTTTATATAGATGCACAAAGATATACAACTCATATTCATAAAATGTTCAACAGTAGTCATATATCCTACCTCTTTAAAGATGAAATCACAAGAATCACACCCTAGCAAGCTCCTAGGACGAAAACCTTCCACCGGTGGATGAAGACGGAACCCCCAACGCGTAGGACGACCTCTCCAACGGTGATTGAGCAAGATGAGAGCAAGAGACTTACCAAAGGAGGGGCAAGAAAGCTCAAGGAAGCTCCAATGGAAACCCTATGGTCTTCTCTCAAGCTTGAGAGAGAGAGAGAGATGATAGAAATGAAATAAGATGGCTACAACCTGAAATTTAAAAACCCATTTGCCGACAAATTGCTTGAGCAAACCCAGGACTGCTCGAGCGACCCTCGTTGAGTGTAACTCCGAAGAAAGATATATATAGAGTTTGAATTTTATGCCAAACACCTCAAAACTTACCAAACAACCCACAATCTTTATTTTCACATATTACCAAGCATATAATTATCATCATCAAACATTATCATGATTAAATTTTTATACTTTCACAAAATTAAGCCCTTAACCATTTTCATCGAAATTATCACAACAAGGTTTAATTAATTTTTACAAATTAAAAAGGACTGGGTCCATACAAGGGAGCTCATCCTCGACCCCGCCCCACCCCGCCCCGCCCTATTGCCATCCATAAATCTGATTTCTCCAGAGATGATGGATTTGAGAGGTTGCAACTTCTCATCGGGAGGTGGAGTTCTTTAGATTTCAAAGGAAAACATGGATGTGCTGTAAGGACAGATGATTGACAATCTATAAAGGCTCATAGGGAGTGTTGTAACATATGGAGCTACTGTTAAACACTAGAAAAGTAGTATAGGTGGGCGATATACACAGACAAAGTGTATGAGTGATCAAGGTGAACAACAGTTGCGAAGATGCACATGTTATAGGCGCGGGCGTACACGAAAGCGATGAGGTTATTGTGGCACTGGGATTTGGGGTTTCTGAGTTCAAAAATAAGAAAAATCAAGAAATGTTTAGAAAAATATTTTAACACCTTGAAAATTAAATTTTGAAAATCTTTTTTTGTTGAAAATGGAGTTGCCACTTGATTTTTGAGAAAAATAAAGAAAAACAAAAATAGGCTACTGATCTTTAAAATGTTAACCAGAAAAAATAAGAGTTCGGGGGCTAAGGTACGAACTGGGGAAGGTGTTACGCCCAACCATGAGGTTGGCCTCTATTAATCATCATTGGTTCTTAATTAGATTTCTCAAATATATGCAAATACAAAAGATGGGGACAAAAGAGAACATCCAAAATCAAATTAAAAAAATGCATAGCATATGTATATAGAACGCCAAATAAAACAAATAAAAAAAAACCTAAATCCTAGAGCATGTAATTTCTAGCTAAAGGATATATGAAACAAATTCGCATGTAATATCACCTAAATTAGGATAATTCAAATAAAAAAAATAAAAAAATGTTAAAAGTCACAAAACTCGAATCACACTAAAAATGAACATGAAGTTTCTAACAATATCATCAAACCACTTAAAATAACTTAAGTTACTCTAAAACATGATTTTAAAAGAAGTAAATAAAGTATGCATATTGCCAAAATAATCTAAATTAGCATTAACATGATTAACTTCTACTAAAGAGAAAAGATAAACTAAAATAAAAAAATATATGAAAATTCTATATTAAAAGCTTGATAATAAAGAAAACAATGACAGATTATTAAACTAATAACAAGAATTTTATGTTTTTATCCATACAAAAGAATGTTCAAAGATTTAATCAAAAGAAAAGAAAAACAAAAAGAAAGTTTTCAAAAAGAAGATTAAACCAAAATCAAATGGTTTTTTGAGAAAGATAAAAAAATGCTACTAAAATAAAACCATAGGATTAGAATTATAACAAAAGAAAAAGAGAAAAACCTAACTATTATTAGGAATTTTATAAATTTTATATGAAAACTGGACAAAATAAAGAAAAAGTGAAAGAAGTGCTAAAAAAAAAGAAACTAAATTAAAATGAAGAGATTTTGTGAATTTTGATGTTAAACAAAATAAAAGAAGAGAAACATAAAAGAAATGCAACTAGAAAAAACTTAATCAAAAGATAATGTATTAAAATAAAAACATTTATGTAATGGTATAACAACTATTTAATTAGAAAATATATATGTAATATTAACGATTACAACAATATGATTGTAAGTGTATTGATTATGACATTAACGACATCATAAATCGCAATTACCAAATATATTAGTACTACTTTGTTGTGCAATGTGAACAAAACAATAATTAAGAAATCAATAAGAAGTATCCAAACTACATTAAACAAACTATGCACATTAATCCCATACTTACAATTTTACAAATGAAATGGTAAACTAAATCAACTATACATATGAATGAAACATGATAATTGAAATTGAAATTGAAATTAACCCGACCACTCCAAATGAGAGAGAGTGGGGAGAGAAAGGTCAGGGATCTAAACAGAATACCTGAATCACAAGTGAATCCTCAAGTCAAGGAATAGTGATCGGCAGTCCAATCCTCAAGTAATGATCCAATCCACGTGTAGGCGAGTCAGGGTCAAGTAGAGTTTTGATATCGGTGGTTAATTTCTCGATGCTTTGGCAGGGTGTCGGCATCGAGGTTCGTACTCTCTTGGTACTTCGACAAGGTATCCCTCACTCTAAATTCTGTCCTAAAAAATGTTCAGGGGTACAGTATTTATAGAATTCTTCAACCAAAGAGATGCTGACACATTTTGGGACACGTCAGGCAATTTGGAGTTGGCGGTCGCCATATATAGAGTGGGCGATCGCCACATAAAAACAAGTTTCCAAGGGTTTCTTATAGCGGTCGCCACAATGAAGTTGGCGACCCCATGGTTCAAATGTGGCGGTCGCCACTTTGGCTAGGGTTTCCAAGAAGTTATTATGTAGGTCGCCATAATCAAAGTTGACGGTCCCATTGTTCAAAATTGGCGGTTCAAGGTGATTTCTCTAGTTTGAATGTTTTGATCATTGGGTTCAAATACTGAGCTTGGAACATTCTCCGAGGATCGTTCAGAAGCACTATTCTACTTGTTTTCATTATCGAAATCACCTGGATCAACCTAAGATTAGCGGGGTCAAATTGGGGTGTCTATAGTTATACATATACACATGTGAGCAAATCAAATGGTACGTAAGATGCATGCAAAAAGCGATAGCAGCAGTTGTTTGATGTTCACAAAAAAGCTCTAGGCTACGAGACTAATACAACAAACTTGACGGACATGTGTACACCGCAATAGAAGCAGTCTCCTTTGTTCTTGGTTAGTGGCAATGATCTCTCCGGTTGTATGCACAAAGAGAGAGAGAGAGAGAGAGAGACAGAGAGACAGAGCTATGTTCTTCTACAAAGTAGTAAGCTTTGTAGGGCACCCGGGTTAGAGTACAGGTACCTCGTTGTAGAGGTACGTGCCATGTTGTTTGCGTGTGACAGTTCGATGGCGACGGTAAAATCAAAATCAATGCTGATTGTCTTCGAGGTAGCTTGCAGAATTCAAATTAAGATAGAGATAGCATAATTCTATAGTAAAAGGGTATTAAAAAGTCCTACACTACAGGGACAGCAGTTATTGCACATCAATATAATCTTACATTAAGAAATACATCACATACATGTATTAATTGAATATAGTGCACAACATACTGGCATGATATGGCATGTTCACTTAATTAAGCATGTATTTGGTTTAGTTTTTTATTCAACTTTTTTCATATTTAATAAACTTATTTTTACATTCCTATATAAATGTACTTTTTAGATTATTCTCGCCCTGACACATTAGAAAAATAAAAATATTTGACCAAAAAAAGTTTCAAATAAGACGAAAAAAACTAGCTATAATAGATATTTTTGGCTTTTCTATTATTTTTTTATCTTTAGTGATATTTTTAAAAAATATTAACTCAAACTAGCATGCTCTGTAGATTTTTTTTCGTCACTAAGAACCATGAAATTAAAAAAACAAATTAAAATATTAAAAAAAATTCAACAACACTAAGAAAACTCAAAAAGTCATTAAACTATTTAGACCAAACAAAGGGTAAGGAAGCCATTTTGTATAGATTATTTCTACAAGATGGCGTACAATCGATCAAAAAGCATTCTCTCTAAAGATACTTAGATATTAAAAATCCTACGTGTCTACCAACTATAAAAATCTTTTGAAATATACTCAAAACTAATCACTGATCCAGCAAAATAGATGAAAGGCATTCTCTCTAAAGATACTCGACATTGGAAATCTTGTGTTTACCAACAATGAAAATCTTTTGAAATACACTCAAAGGCAAATTGAAACTCTTAAAAGTCAAGTTTTTTAATCATTCCAAACCGAGGCTAATACAAATTATCTCTGTTATTTGTATTAGCATCGGTTGGGCAAACGAGTTAAGGTTCGATTTTTTTTTCTTTTGATTTGTAGTTTAAAAAGTTAAAAAAATTTCTTTTGGAAACTCGAAGGCTTTTAACTTTTTAGTCTTTTTGGTTTTTTACATAAATTAGATTTTTATATTTTTAAAAAATATTATTACTTTTATTGTACAATTTTATTTTTTATAAAAAATATATGTTCAAAATCTACTCATCAAAATCTACCAAACAATATTCATATTGAATATTACGTAAAAATAAATTTTTAAAAATTATAATAAATTTTTTTCCTAACTTTAATCTTTTTTAACTTAAAGCTACTTTAAGTCAAGTTTTTTGAATTATTGCTTTCTGGCTTAAGGTTACCACTATGATTAACTAAATAAACTTTTTACTTATTTGACTTAAATCGACTTTAAGCAAAAAAAGTTATGACATCATTTCCCCCAACTCTAACCCCTCGTTTGGATTAGGTGATTTGAAAAGAAAAAGATTGTGACAGCCCGTCCTCCGGGCACGTCGAGACATACATAAGTATAGATAAGGCAAATATTCTAACCATTCATTCATATTTACATATCATACACATTACATCAGTAAAAGTTTTGAACTGTTCATAAGTATATAGCGATTACAGTTTCACCAGAAAATTTAACAAAAATTACAATACGCCTGTGGAAACTGAACAAAAAGAACAAAAAGTAAAAATTCGATTCTTCAACTAGCATTATCGGGGTCCACTGACTCTTGCCACTCACTCTGTTCTTCAATTTCATCTTCTTCTTCGAGGGCAACTTTCTCAAAGAACTCATCACACTCACATGTGGCATGAATGCGATGAGCCAAAGCCTAGAAGTAAATTTCTTAAATTTTCTAACAAACTCACAACAAAATATCCTACAATGCATATCGTATAACACCTAGTACAATTTAAGGTCAAAGAGACAGACAATTTAACGTTTTCAACATGGTAAGCATATATAAGAACAAGAATACCGGTGCGTGATACAAATGAATGCGATGCAAGTGCCTAACCCAAATTGTATCCAGAAATAAAAATAGGAACTTATTATCATTGCTTGTATAGACTTATTATCATTGCTCCTCAGGAACATATTATCATCGCCGTGATGGGACTTTATGTTTTTATCCCCTCAAGGACTTATTGTCAATGTCGTGATGGGACTTTATGTTATTGACGCCTCACAGACTTATTGTCATTGCCGTAATGGGACTTTATAGGGTTACCCACATTAAAAACTAGGATGCTCGCTTAGTATTAACCCAAAGTCTAAATTACCAAAATTAGAGTTCTAGTGGCGAACCGGAAGTGCCCAATAGTATTCATAAATAACAAAAAAAATTTTGAACACCAGGAACACACCCAAGGTGCTCAGAAGGAATATATTCTAAATAGTTACAAAAATGGCTACCAGGGACGCCCTAGATTAGGAGCCGAGAAAAGAATAATTTCAATATAACTCAACCCACAACGAGAGATACGAAAAGGACTCTAATATGCCGAAATGCAAGCGTAGCAATGCTCATGGTGTGCAACATGCTTCTCGTGTACAACTAATTATAGCATGCCATATAAACATGATATAGCATAAGGTACAACTCATTGAAGTATAGAGTACAAGTATACAAAGACTAAGCTATAATTCACGTGACATGAATCCAATCTATCGGTGCGGTTTCTAATGATCAAATTGTTAGTTTTATACACCGACTATTCACATAAATCATTTAAAGTCCATATATTCAAGTTTCACAATGTGACACGTTATTCCTACACTTAGCCAAATTTGGGTAATTATTCAAGCGCCAATTTTAAAATTGTAACAGTGTTTTGAAGTACCTAGACATAGATTTAATTTCTAATTTTCAAACACTAATTAGATAAAAATATTTTCTACAATTTTCATGTTTAGCACTAAGGTCAAGTCTTAGGGTAAATGGTCATTTATTTTAATTAAGGAAAAACCATTCAGATTTACAGAGAGAAGTGCAGAATTTAAGCCTCTGTTGGCCACATTTTTAGAGCATCAATTCAAAGGCTATAAGTATGATTTTTGGGAAAGATTTAGTTTAAGGTGTTCCCTACAAGTTTCATGTTTTGTGCTAAGGTTAGTTGTTTGGAAAAAATGGATGATTTTGGCCAATTTTTAAAATGGGTTCAGTCAACCTAAAAAGGGTTTGCAGAATTGGTTTTCAATAAAGAATGCTCAAAACCTTTGGGGATCTATCCAAGGGTATTTTGGGCTGATTTTTGCTCAGTATCTAGTTTAATATGTTGGCTACATTTTTTATGAAAACCACTTTTGGAGTTGACTATTAAAAACTTAGGTTTTTGGTCTCACAAAAATGTGTGACAGAGAGTTCTGTCAGTCACTGAAACACAATAGTGAATTTGGGAAGGGTTTTGACCTATCAAGACTTCATATTGTTGGCTCATTTTTTCTGGACAGCAAACTAAATTTGTTATCTACAAGTTTTATGTTTTGGCATAAGCTCAGTTCTCATTCTAACTTAGGGTTTTAGTGTCTGCAACTCAGAGTGATCAAAATCTGACACTCTTTGGAAAAAAATAATATATCTTGAGTTTTACCCGACGAAATCACTTCAAACTAATTTTGTATGAAAAAAAGCTCAATAATCAAGGTCGGGACGTAAAAATCACATTTAGATAATTTTTCTACAATTAGTTATGATATTTTAAAGTTCGTGACAGGAAGTTAATATGCCCAAACAATCAGGTCATTTAGGGTTTCGGTAGCTTAGTTCATGTTAGGTTTAATTTTAATGTATTTTCTTTACATGCATGTCATATATTCATACAAACCAAAGTTTCAGAATCTTTTCAAGCCATAAAACTCAAAAATACTCACATACAAGCACATGCAACACTTGATCTTACATAAACAGTTCCTAATCTACTCATACGACGCCTTTTTGAGTGAATCTTGTTTCTTATTTTAAGGGTTTTTTATAGAGATGGATTGAAGGTTATTTTATGAGAGAATGGCATAAGGTTTGAGAGATTTACTTACTTGTTTTGAAAATCTAATGGTGGAAGAATGATGGGACTTAGCTTTTATGGCTCCTCTAAACCTCCTTAGACTCCTTTTTTATTTTCCTCCTTTCTTCTTCTTTCTTCTTCTTGAAACACTTAGAAATTTTTTGGACCCTCTCCCTCACTATGTTGCACGAAAATATGAAGAGGAATGTGAGATCCCGACCCGTTTTATTTTTTAGCGTTTTTCGACGCATTGTTATTCGTTTCCGTGATTGCATGATTATATATGTTTTTATGCATGTTCGGGTTTAGATATGCATGTGGGGTTGGTTTCGGGGAGCCTTTAGGCGTGGTGCGAATTTCAAAAAAAAAAAAATATTTTTGGGTAGAGCCTATAAATAAGATATTTTGTGAGATATTTTCATAAAAACTCTTAGCTTAGAAGATAAGTTTCTTTTCCTCACACCAAAAGCTATTCCTTCTCTCTAGATTTTCTTGGGTCCCGAGCTTTATTTTTGGCGATCGAGCAGCGGATCCTTAGTTTACTCGTGGTGGGCTACGCGTTCATCCGGACGAAATTCTATTCTAACGAAGTTTGTTTTTTACGTGGTTCGAGGCGTCGAGTTTTTAACTTATCAAGGTAGAATCCTAAACTCTCATGTCTTATAAGGGTGCTACGTAAAATCTTGTGTGTTTTTACCGTATGAAAATGCATGAAAAGTTGATTTATGTTTCGATAAATTAGATTTTGGTTTTAAATCATTTTTGGTTGATTTCGATTGGATGAGATGGGTTTTGAGGCTTTTTTATTTGTGTTTCTTTGTTGATTTGGGTTTGTGTATGTTTTTGGGTTGAAAATGGAGTGTTTGGCTGGCTTAATTTGGGACTGAGAAGCTTTTTCCGTCGCTAGGGTTTGCTTTCCGCCGTCGTCCAGTCGCCTAGGTTGTAAATCTGAAAATCTATTTTTTTGTGTCGACACCATTTCTGTTTTTGTCAATACAATTTCTGTTGGTGTCGACCATTTTCTCTCTATTTGTGTTAACACTTCTATTGCTGTTTGCATTGGATCTCTTGGTTCTTTTGTATCGATAAATTTTCTGTTTATATCGACACTTTTACTGTTTGTGTCGACACCTTTTTTGTTTGTGTTGACACTTTTGCAGTTTGTGTTGAACTCTTTTTCTTTGGTCGTGTTGGGGACTTAGGGGTTCCGTCACGCCCCAAACTTCGGACCACATGAAACGCCCATAAACAAACTACCATAACACCCAGCCCGAGAAAACACTCTCAAAGTAAACCATACATGCATTGTATATAAGCGCCAAACGGCATACATTACAAGTCTCCAACGCCGAGAAAACATGTTACAACATATATGTAATAAAACTAACAAAAAAGAAGACTACACTCTTTCACCTCCTCCGGCACCTCCAGATCAACCAACGTGACCGATACCTGAAGAAAAACAAATCCCACACCGTGAGCCGAAACTCAGTAGAAACTAGACAAGCATGCAGTATAAGCTAAACATGCTAGGAAAAACGAGGTGCAGTTTTAGACTCTCTTTCAAGCTTTGAAAATAGTTTTCATATGCAAACGAGAAAGCGAGGATACAAACCATCTTTTAACTCACTCACAGGAGCCCTGAAAATAGTTTAAAAAGGGTTTTTATATCGCGATTCACACGACTCTTAAAACAGCTTGAAAATTGGTCTATCCATCCCACAATGTATTTCATGCAATCCATGTATCCTCTCTGTCAGGATCAAGCGCTGACCATCTCATCAAAACCCGCAGGTAGTGGTAAAGGTGCAACTGTGGCGCACCGACAAGATGGGCGATCAGTCCCGATGACACGTGGAGGTGGACCCCCCACATACCAACGAGTCCCTTAAGGAAGATTCTGGCCCCCATAAAGCCAACAATCCCCCCCAGAAACTACCCTGGGGAGACTCGAACCTGCAACCTCGCTCTGATACCAATTTTCAGGATCAAGCGCTGACCATCTCGCCAAAACCCGCAGGTAGTGGTGAAGGCACAACTTTATTTCCTTATACTCATGGCAGCGCAAAGCCCCGCGTCTATACGCGCTGCGGGTGGGCCTAAAGGACTTCGCCGTGCATACGTGGCGCACCGGCAGGATGGGAAATCAATCCCAATTACACGTGGAAGTGGGCCCCCCATGTACCAGCGAGTCCCTTAAGGGAGATTCTGGCCCCCATAAAGCCAACACTCTCAGATTGAGAGACCTCAACTCTAACAGAACGCAGTACAGATGCGTAAAACCAACGCTCATAAGCCGCAACCCCAGTCTTAACACTGAGATAAAGATCTGCACATAAACATACATTCTCGGGATAAAATCGAATACTATGGGGTAAAACCATAGACCACAGGGTAAAATCGCAAACCACACCATGGGATAAAACCGTATACTTTACCATAAGCCACGGGATGGAACCGCCAACCACGGATTATGCCACGGGATAAGACTGCATACCACGGGATAAGACCGCATATTACAAGATAAAATTAAAATTAACGGGGTAACACGAAATACATACAATAGGATAATACTGGAACTACGGGATAACACCGAGCATATCACATGCATTTACAAATCGAAACCCTAATCACTTCAAGATCACAGAAAGCCACTTATCCGACTATCATGTACCAAATAAAACTATCCATAGTTCTATAAGCACAAAGCACGTATAAACACGACGTTCCACATAAAGATGCCACATAACCTGATAAGACATCACATACCACACACCGTCATCCGTTCACCAGAACGACCCATCCACACACCGGGACAACGAATATCCAACCTGAAAACCAACACCTGAACTTCCCACAGGACAATTCTCACCAGAACCCCACCTTTAACCAAACCACGAACCCACACATCGCGCACATAACCAACACTCACACAACCGTGCCACAAACCCTAAACCAACCATGCACGTCACACCCGAGGACGGCATC
>JAULJZ010186286.1:0-39757 GCA_032270985.1 Heliamphora pulchella | reverse complement strand
TTACCCCCCCCCCCCCCCCCCCCCTCTCTTTTTCTCTCTCTCCATCTCTCTCTCTCTCTCTCTCCTCCAAGGCTCCAATGAGCCAGGCCCCCACAACCATTACCACCGTTACAACTTCTTCCACAATCCCCACCTCTACCGGCGGTGAATCAACCACCAAGCCCAAGCGACAAAAGTTGGGCGACCAATTAGATTCAAACCATGAGCCTTTGTTACCGGGACTTCCTGATCACATCGCCCAACTCTGCCTCTCATATGTCCACCCCTCCATTCTCTACTCCGTCAGCCGTTCATGGCAACGCCTCATTTACTCCTCTTCTTTCCCTCCTTTTCCCTCTCTCTACGCTCTCTTCTTGTCTACGCAATTGAGCGATCAACCCCACCCGATTGAATTCTTTTCATTCGATCCAATTTCCTCCAGATGGCACTCCCTTACACCACCACCCCCACCCCCACCCCCACTTCATCCGCCGCTCCGCCCCATCTTCCGCCATCCTTCCTTCTTATCCCGCAAACTACCCATCCAATCCGTTTCTGTTTCTGGCAACCTACTCCTTCTGGCAGCCACCGCCGATCAATTTCTCCCGGCACTCCCTCGCCCCCTCATCTTCAATCCGCTTTCTCAGAAGTGGGCCTTTGGTCCACCACTCCGTACACCGCGCCGCTGGTGCGCCGCCGGTACGTCCGACGGTGTGGTGTACGTTGCAAGCGGGATTGGGTCCCACTACAACACGGACGTTGCTCGGTCTGTCGAGAAATGGGACCTTAGAAACAATCAACGCCACCAGAGGAACAGCAGGAGGAGTTGCAGCACAAGTGGTAGGTGCTCGGAATTGGGATGGGAGTGGGAGAAGATGGGCGCGCTGAAAGATGGGAAACTCAGTAGGGATGCCATTGATGCTGTTGGGTGGAGAGGGAAGCTGTGTATGGTGAACGTGAAAGGCGGCGCAACCAAAGAAGGTGTTGTCTACGACGTCGAGAGTGACGCCTGGGAGGAGATGCCCGAAGGAATGATTGCCGGGTGGAGAGGTCCGGCGGCCACCATTGACGAGGAAATCCTATACGCGGTGGATGAATCCAAAGGCGTCCTACGAAAATACGATGCGGATAACGATAGGTGGGAAGATGTATTGGAGGCGGAAAGGCTGAGAGGAGCGGAGCATATGGCCGCCGCAGGCGGCAGGGTATGTGTGGTTTGTGGCGGCGATCGTGGAATTATAGTGGTGGACGTGGTGGCGTCGCCGGCTAGATTGTGGGTGGTGGATCCACCGACGGGGTTTCAAGCCGTAGCGGTTCATATCTTGCCCAGGATGAGCCTGCCGGATTTCCAATAAACGCTTAAACAGTAAGTCTTCCTTGGGTGTAATCTTCTCGTTTTATTCTTTTCTTTCAAATGTAAATGGGGACCAAAACTTTCCTTTCGTCCCCTTGTTTAGTGGGTGGGTCTTTACACCATTTTTTTTTTTTTTATTTTTATTTTTTTCAATGTTAAAAAAGAACACTTTTTTAAAGTTTCTACAAAAATAAAAATACCTTTTATATTTTTGTTAAAAATCTCAAGAGCGAGGTGATGTTATTTATCCAAAAAAAATAATGATAAAAGTGTCAATTTATTATTATTATTATTTTTACCTTCTATTCACATGCTTAATAATATTATATTGGGAGAATTATCTTGAGAACGTGGACTTTTTTGGAAATTAATTTTTATAGTTTTTTAATTATTTCATAATATTTTATTTTTTAAAATTTGTAATTACTGACGACAAATATGTCTTTATAATATTACTATCTAATAGATAGGTATATTTATTTATTACTATATATATAAGCAGAGCTCAAAAGTTTTTTTTGAAGTCCTGCTACTATTTTTTATTTTTAATTTATTTTCAAGATTATCACTTTAACTGCCACATTTTGAATTAGTTAAAAAAATAAAATTATAAATTTATTATTAAATAACTACTTTTCAACTTTTAAAATTTTTAAAACTGAATCATATGCGAGATTTAATCAGTAGGATCCATTTGATCCTCAGTAAGCGATCTCTGAAAAAAAAACCTTAGAATTGAAGATTTGATGTCAATTGGGAGAGACGCATGTGGGTTGTGTTTGGTTTTACAAAAAAATTGGTTCAAATTAAAGCAGTTAATTGTACATATTTATGTGCCACACTTTTAGTAAAGATATAAATATATGTGTTTTTGTTTGTAAAGTGTTCTACGAACGAGAATAGTAATTAATTGAGTAAATTTTGAAAACGATTATAAGATGAAATTTTGAAACGCAAATAGCACTGGTCCAAATTTTTGACTTCTTGTTATATATTCAATTCACGTTGTCATCATCAATTAAACCCCTAACATTAAAAGTTGTGGATTTTTTTTTTTTATCAAAAGTTGTAAAAAGTTGAGACTTTTTTTGGTTAAGAGTGTTTAATTACAAATAGTAAATATATTTTCTTCTTTTTTTTTACACAAATGAGACATTAATAGTTACAATTTTTTTTTTGTTTTTTTAGAAATGATACATTTTTGTTATATGTACAAAATGTCTTATTCTCTATAAAAATGAAGCATTTTTAAATACACATACTAAATGTCTTTTTCTTTTTTTTGATATAAATGGGACATTTTCAAGTACACATAGAAATTGTTTCATTTTGTCCATAGAAATAACACATAATAAGGGTTTCTGCACAAATGATACATTACTCATTACATATTAAAAAAAAATCTCATTTTTTAAAAATATTAAATATTTTTAATTACACAAAAATATCTTATTTTGTGCTCAAAAAGATGTTACATCTTACTTTGTAGCCCTTGAGTACTTGTTACGAAAAGTAGGGTGTTAAAGATTTAGAGAAATAATGGCCGTGTTTGGTGAACTTACTTATTTGTTTATTTGCTTATTAGCAAATAAATAAGCAATTTAAGCCAAACGGAGTGGCTTATTTGCTTATTTGGCTGCCCAAACGAGTTTATTTGGCTTATAAGGCAGCTTATTTATTTATTTGGCTACCCAAACGAGCTTATTTACTTATTTGCTTATTTGCTTATTTATTTATTTGGCTACCTAAACGAGCTTATTTACTTATTTGTTTTTAGTTTATTTGTTTACTCAAACGAAGACTGTTTATTTTTTTGTTTATTTGCTTGTAAGTAAATAAGCAAAGTTTTCAAACCGGGCCAATTATGGTTAAAATGATGAGTTAAGAAGTTAGAAAACTCTTCAACAAGGATGGATAGGACAAAAGTTAACTAAAAGTCATTTTTCAAGGAAGGTTAACAATTTTTTAGAAAATTCTGTCACCAGAATCTTAAAAATTATATTAAATTCATTTTAACTCCTATTGATGCGAATCTTAATTCTATGAAAATCTCATTTGAGTGAATTTTCACATGGTCAAAATCTCAATACTGAAAAGTGGCCCAAATAAAATAGGTTTCTATTTCTTTGTAGATCGTCACAAAATCTACACCGTTTAGTAGAAAAATCATAATAAATTTATTTTAACTCAAAATGATATGAAATTAGTTTTCACTAACGTCGTGAGCTAGTTACTGGTTAAAAATAATAAAGTTTTATGAAGAGGATGGCTTCTCTCTAATCTCGTAAGAGACTAAATTGGTCAAGTTGTATTTTATTTGAGTCTAAAATTGACTCATTCTATTGATTTGATCCGTTTATTTTATTATTTTAAATATAAATAATTTTATTTTTAAAAATTAAGTTGACCAGATATCGGCAACTACCTTAACAAATTACATATATTTATAAAATAAAAATCATAATTTACTTTTATTAATACAAACGTGATTTGTTAAAACAGTTATCGATATCTGATCAACTTAATTTTTTACAATAATAATATATATATACTTAAAATAATAAAACAAACGGTTCAGATCAACAAAATAAGTCTATTTTAACCGCAAAAAAGACAAAATTAAACCTCTCTAATCCAATGAAGGACTGAAAAGAAGTTGCTATCTGTTATGAAATATAGTAAAAATTGTGGCATTGTTCCGTCCCGAAAAATAGGGCAGATTCATCCTCTTGTGTTTTAAACTATTTTTAACCAACCAACACCCATTATTAACTTTTGAAAAATCTCATGAAAGTGCCACCTTTTTCAGTAATAAACAGTTTAGGCTAAAGGAACATTTCATCTGTATAAATAAAATTCTCTAGAAAATTCTTGTAGGTAAGAACAGATCACAGAAGTTAGAAAATTGTCTACATTTCTCAATAGTTGACTCTCTTCTCTACTCACCAAATATGCAATAAATGACTAAACATGCATTCTCATACTTAAAGGCAAGAACTTCAAATGTTTACAAATAAACGTAGACATGACATGAATATATCATGGATTCCCATTCTTTGACCTTCTTAGCCAACTCATTCGCTAGTCCCAAAGAACTTACAACATTTAACCCGCATAGTGCGAGTAAAGCTCGTAGAGAAACTCTAACAAAGACAATACCTCAATACTTTATATTTTGGCTATATAAATTGTTAGGGATATATATTAAAATTTATACTTTTATATAATAAATTTTAATATTTATTTTATTTTAATGAGGATCTATATGAGCAATATTTACATTGTATTATTTATTTAATATTATGCATGTATATTTTTTATTTTACATAATGGATGATATGATATGTAGGGTTTGCATTACACATAGAAGATCAGATTGTATTAAATATTTACCCGTGTTGGGATAATTATTTTTTATACTAATTATATTAAATAATTAATACTTCATGATTATAATGAGGACTTATATTTTTATTCCCGAATAATTAATAGGCACTGACGTCTGTTGTTACCGCACCAAAAATAAATAACTAAAATCAAGTAAAAACTACTACTCCGTAACATACTGGTTAAGATCATCTATCGTTCCAACAAGAACAATAAAACTAAGTTACGGTATTCTCAAATTAGTACCTAAAATTAATTTAGAACATAAATTGATTGAATTTTATGAGATGAAACTGATTTGAATAAAATAAAATAATAAAAACTAATCTAAAATATCTATAAATATGGAAAGCCTTAGGATTTCAAATTCACCATAGCTTCACAATGATGAACTTATACCAAATAAGAACCTGAACTATTTCCCCACATAATATCCATTATGACTACAAACTTTAATAGACATCTCAAGATGATTAATAAAACCTAAACCTGGCATACATTATCTTCGACGGCATGAATTGTCCTTAATAATTTCAGCACAACTCGTCCTCACAAAAGCATAATCTATTTCACATTTATGTCACATTCACGAAGAAAACATTGTATAACTCGATAAAACATCCAGAGCAACAAAATACTATAGTTGCAAAAAAACATATACAGACCATCCATTCAAACTTAAAATTATTACAATGTTTTAACATTACATCTCGAAAATAAAATTGTAGAAGCCAAAATGAAACGATAAGGGAATTTCGGCTATTGAGATATAAAGCAGGTGTACGTGGATGGAAATCAAATTTGGCTTACGTGAGCAAGGCTTCACAATATCTTCTACGTAGTCAGTGGCGGTCTCGACTGGCTCATCGAAATCTAGCATGAAACGTCATGAACTGTGACGCCCAATAAAAATCAAAAGTACATATAAATATTCTACAGAACTACATGCAAAATAAATCACCGAGCACCAAAAACAGGATATGCATGATAACATTCATGATGATGTTAATTTCTTTAAGTTTCCTAAGGATGATTAAACTAGATTATGCTTAGGTTCTATTGGTCATGAGAACCATCCTAACCTCGATCAACAGGCACAGACCAAGTTTACTGACTGAGTCTACCGATCAAATACAATGTTTGTTCAGCCACAGTAATGACCTCATAGTTGAATTAAATATTCATTAGTTTCATGCAAAGGGCAAGTGCGTGGACTTCACGATTTTAGGCCTTCGAATCTCGGGTCAAAGTTTAGTGTGCGATCTATACGACTAACCAAATCATTTTTACCCCGATCAATGAACACAGACTAAGACTACCGACTGAATACAGCATTCTTTTAACCACAAGGATGGCCTCATATCCAAAATAATTATCCAACAGTGTCATCCAAGGGGCAAGGGCGTGGATTTTATCACTTCAAGCCTTCGAATCTCATGTCAAGGTCTAGTTTGTGATTTATACGATTCGCCATCACCACGTGGTACCATGATATTCTCGTACGTTATATTCTCATTTACTCATATTCTTGTTCGCCACGTTCCCGTACGTACACATAATGAGGTACACGGCTCAAGAGATAACATGGCTTAAATATAGCATGACTCAAGATATAGCACGGGTCAAAATATTCATGGACCTCGCCTATTATACCAAACATTTTTGCAATTACTGATTAGTAAGGCGTAATCTCCGTAACCCAAACTCCATGAATGTAAGTGTGGCGTTGAAATTTTGGGGGTTTTCGAAAATGTTCAAAAATAAGAGAATTCAAAGATATTTGAAAAATATTTTTAACACCTTAAAAATTAAATTTTAAAAATTCTCTTTTTGTTGAAAATGGAGTCGTTACTTAGTTTTTGAGAAAAACTAAAAAAAACAGAAATGGCTTACTGATCTTTAAAACGTTAATCAGATAAAGATGGTTCGGGGGCTAAGGTACGAATCGGGGAAGGTGTTAGGCACCTCGTTCACCAAACCATAAGGTTGGCCTTTACTAATCATTATTGGTTCTTTAATAGAATTTCTCAAATGAATGTAAATAAAGAAAATAGAGGTAAAGAGAGAATATTCAAAATTAAATATAAAAATACATAACATAGGTACATAGCACTCCAAATTAGGACAAATAAAGGAATGAATTCCTAAATCCTACGGCATGCAATTTCTAACTAAATGATACACGGAGTACACCCGCATGCAATTTTACAAAAATAACCTAAACTATCATAGAATACATAAAATAATAAAATCATGCTAGAAATTACCAAAACTACATAAACATGAATTGTTGCAAAATCAGCTAAACTACATTAGACACACAATATTTTTAAGAAAGTAACCAAAATATACATGTTATCAAAATAAACTAGATTGGCATTAAGTTGAAAAAGAAATGCTAAATGTAAAATAAAAGATGTATATAAAAGAGAAAATTCTATATTGAAAGAAAGTTTTCTTAACAAAGAAATTTAAAATAAGGGTTTTATAACGAAAAAAGGTTTAAAGATTTAAAGGAAAAGAAAAAACCTTTACAAAAGAAGAAAATTATGCTAAAATAAAAAAAAATTAGAAAATGTTATTAAAAAAAGAAAACCTTACTATTTATATTTTATACTTTTTAAAAGAAACAAAAAAAAAGAAAAAAAAAGAAAATTATTATAATAAGAGAAAATTTATACTAACATTTAAAGATAAACTTAAAAGACTTCTTGTGGGTTTTTTTTTTTGGTTTAATACTATGAAAGAAAGTAATGTAAGCATTAAATATAAAAAGAAAGATACCAAAAAAAAAATAAGATAAAGCTAATAATAGGATAAGAAAAGAAAAGAAAAGAAAATATAAGAAAGTTAAAACTAGTAATTAAAAGGAAAAAAAGAAACATCATAAGAAAAGAAAAGGAATACTAATATTAGGAATGTTAAATTGAACATTTTAAGCTAATAAAAAAATGAGACAAAAGAAATACTAGTAATGAAAAGAACATTAAACTAATGCTAAAAAGAATATTAAGCTAATATTACAAGAAAAGGACATTAATATTTCAAGAAAAGAAATTGAAATGAAAATAAATACTAGTAAAGGAAATTAAACTAATACTAAAAAGATAAAAAAAATTAAATACAATTATTTAACTCAAATGTGAAATGTAGTATTGATTACTACATTCACATAAACGTAAGTGCACTATTATAACAATTAACAACCTTAATTGGTTGTAATTGTCAAAACATATTAGCACTATTTAATGAATTAATGAAAGAAAGAAAAATAACAAATGTATTAAGTGTGAATGTGAGTAAATTAATAATGAACAAATTACATATGGCAATTTGAACAAATTACATAAGGCAACTTAAACAATAAACGAGATTAATTACGTAAATAAAAGAAGCATGCAAATTGAAATTGAAAGTTAACCCAATCACTCCAAAAAAAAGAGAATGGAGTTAGAAAGATCGGGGATCCAAACGAGGTACATAGATTGTCGAAAAATTCTCAAGTCGGGAATGTGCCTCAATGGTCCAATCCTCGGGTGGTGATCCAAGCTAGGGTTGCAATGTAAACGTCGGAGGCTCGGATCTCGATATTTCGGCAGGACTTCGGCGTCGAGGCTCGAAATTGCTTGGCAACTCGGCAGAGCTTCTCTCACTAACCCTCCCACTCAAATTTTGTCCTTGAAAACGTATCAGAAGTACGATATTTATAGAGTTCTTCAACCAATGAGATGCTGCCACGTTTTAAGACATGTCAGGCCATTTGGAGTTGGTGGTCGCTATAATGCAAGTTGGCGGTCGACATATTTTTCAAAGATTCCACAAGGTTCTATTGGCGGTCGCCACAATGAACATGGCGGTCGCTTTACTTGGACAACAAGTTTCGATGATTCGACAAAATTTCTTTGGTTTGAAGGTTTCGAGTTCAAATACCGAGCTTGAATCACTTCCCGAGGATCCAACTGAAGTACCATTCTACCTATTTTTATCATCGAATTCACCTAAGATTAGGCGAGGTCAAATTGGGGTGTCTACAGTTGTCCCTCTTTGATATAACTTACATAGCAATGCATGGAGCAGGTTATATCAAAAATCCAAAGACAACAACCATTTGATCAAGTCGTCAATCTTAGGCCACAAATACACAAGCATGCATATGATGTTGGTCGTACTCAAATTTTAATCGAGCTGCTTACGTACCCCTTTGCTAGGGATCTGACCAAAACGTAGTTTACGGGACAAAATGCAGAGATATGAGATAAGAAACATGGTGCAAATGCTAACACCATGCAGATGCTGGTGTGATCGAACAAACCCTACAAATTGAGTTAAGATCTAAATGGAGTACTGGCGAGTCAAAGATCAAGTTAAGATCTAAGAACTTGGATGGAGGTAAAGTAATTACAAGGATCGAGTTAAGATCTAAGAAATTATCTTAACCGTGAAAGCAATTGATCGGTCAAGTTAAGACCTCACAATTTTGGGGTGAAAATGGGATAAAAATAATTAAAAGTCAAGTTATGACTTAAAATTAAATTTATCGGGAAGAAAACCACGAATTAATAGTTCGAGTTAAGACCTAACCATTCGGAATGAGGCACGGGATAAAAATATTTAAAATTAAATTTAAAATAAATCACGCACAAATTTTTTTTGAAATATTTTGAAAAGCACCCAAGATTTTATTTTTGAAAAGTCCCACCTAAGAAAAAAAATTATTTTAAAGGAAAATTACTATTTTGTTGAAAATCATTTTTGCTAAAAATAAATAAAACTTATGAAGTTAAAACACACAAAAGGAAACTAATACCAAAATAAGCATACTAAAAGAAAATAAAACAAAACAAATATAAAAAACCCCCAAATAGCCTCTCTCAAAACCCCAAAACTTCATGATGGTATTCTGATATGACGTGACATTTCAAAACCTGGCGGCCGCTGAGACCAAATCCGTCTAACACGGTGATCGCCAGATAAAAACCCTCCAAACATAGCGGTCGCCATGTGTCTTTTGGGAAATTTGGCTGCCGCTAACATGTGACATGGCGACCGCCATGTTGAAACGCGCATAAGGCCCCCTAGGTCGCGCGGGTGTGGATCATTCCTCTCATTCCATTCTCTCTATAACCTTGTACTCTCTCTCAGTTCTCTCTCAACCCTTTCTCGGTTCCTTTCAACCCTCTCTTGCTTCCTTTGCTTCCAAGCCTTTTCACACGATGTTTACACTGTTGTTCGTGATTCCATTCTTTTTCATGGAGGGCCAAGGCCACGGGGATGATGACTTGGGGGCGCGACAAGGCCCCTCCACTGCTAGGAGTTCTTCCACGGGGACTCTCAGAGGTACAGCTTCCAATCTTTCCGTCGGCGGGGTTACTTCCATGCAGCCCACTGCCGCGATGGATGCCCTTGTTCTCGAGTCGGAGCGTGCCTCCCACCGAGCTGCTGATGAGGCATGGGCAGTTGTCGAGGCACAGGCTGCTGCTGACGCTGTTGTTGAGGCTGTGATGGCCGCCGATTTCTTGGACCCTGATGCTGAAGAGGGCCACCCAGCTCCTTTTGATCCTCATACTTACGCTCCAGCACCCTATCGCGTGGTTCCACATGGGATGAGATGCTACGAGCCTCCCATCGATACCGTTGGTGCTGAAATTCTTCTACGGGAGCCTGACCACCACATTTCTTGCCAGCGACCTTCGATATGTATTCTTTCCTTACCGTTTTAATATCAAAGTATATTTTTAGGATATATCAAACGTAGATGCTTGCCTAAGATCCCCCATATGGTGATTTAATATGATGATGATGAATAATGATAAATGATGATTTATTTTGATGATGGTGTGATTGATGATTGAGAATTGAATTTAGTTTAGGTACCTATGCAATGGAGATTAAAACCGTAGGGATACTAGGATTTGAACAAACAATGAAATTGGCAATTATTTTAGTGAAAAACACAAAATAAAAGCTTGAATCTTTTTGTATTTTTAGGAAAAATATAAAAATTAAGGGGGTTTTGTTTTTGTTTTTGGGGATTGAAAATTGAAATGGTAGTTTTTATCAAAAATCCAAAAATTAGAGGCAATTTTGTTAAAGATTTAGAGCGAATTTTTCAAAAATCACAAACTCTAGAAATCTAAGGGGTATTTTCAAATTTTTGAAAAATAAATTTTGAAAAAATCCTAAAAAAATGGGATAAATTTTTAGAAGAATTTTAATTTTTTATAGAAAATTCTAGAAAATTAAGGAAAATTTTAAAAAAATCCTAGGAAAATATTTTAAAAAATCCTAAAAAATTAAGAAAAATTTTAAAAATTCTTAGAAAAATTTTGGACAAATCCTAGAAAAACATTTTAGAAAATCCTAGAAATTTGAGGAAAATTTTAAGAAAACTTTGGAAAATTTTAGAAAATTCTAGAAATTTTTAGGAAAATTCTAGAAATTTGAGGAAAATTTTAAGCAAGCCCTGAAATTTTTTTAGAAAATCTTACAAATTTTAGAAAAATCCTAGAAATTTGAAGAAAATTTTAAGAAAACCTTGAAATTTTTTTAGAAAATCGTAAAAATTTTAGAAAAATTCTTTTAGAAGATTGAAACAAATTTTTAAAGAGTTTTAGAAAATTTGTCCTAAAAAGTTAGGGCAAAAAGAGCAAAACACAAATATCAAATGGAGGAGAGATATTTATTATTATTATTATTCTTTTTATTATTATTTATTATATATTTTTATTTTTATTTTTTTCTATTTTTGAAAAGAATGGGTATCTCAAAATGATAGAATTTTGCCTGGTGCGCTAGGACTTTAGGATTCCTAATCTTTTACTAGGACGTGTAAAAATAAAATAATCGTCACTTACACACGAACCAAGGGTTAGGGTGCCGAATGATCGTTATTTACACACGAACCTAGGGTTAGAGAGATTTTCTTGGTTTACCAGGGCTTAGGGTGCCTAGTTTTCTAGGGTTTAAAAGAATCGAAGGGTCGTCACTTACATACGAACATAGGGTTAGGGTGCTTAGTTTTCTAGGGCTTGATAGAACCGAAGGGTCGTCACTTACACACGAACTTAGGGTAAGAAGGTTTGCTTGATTTATGAGGGCTTGGTAGAACCGAAGGGTCATCACTTACACATGAACCTAGGGTTAGAGAGATTTACCTGGTTTACCAGGGCTTAGGGTGCCTAGTTTTCTAGGGCTTGAAAGAACCGAAGGGTCGTCACTTACACACGAACCTAGGGTTAGAGAGATTTTCCTGGTTTACCAGGGCTTAGGGTGCCTAGTTTTTTAGGGTTTAAAAGAACCGAAGGGTCGTCACTTACATACGAACCTAGGGTTAGGGTGCCTAGTTTTCTAGGGTTTGATAGAATCGAAGGGTCGTCACTTACACACGAACCTAGGGTAGGAAGGCTTGCCTGATTTATTAGGGCTTGATAGAATCGAAGGGTCGTCACTTACACATGAACCTAGGGTTAGAGAGGTTTGCCTGGTTTACCAGGGCTTAGGGTGCCTAGTTTATTAGGGCTTGAAAGAACCGACGGGTCGTCGCTTACACACGTACCTAGGGTTAGGAAGATTTGCCTAGTTTACCAGGGCTTAGGGTGCCTAGTTTTTTAGGGCTAGAAAGAATTGAAGGGTCGTCACTTACACATGAACCTAGGGTTAGGGTGCCTAATTTTCTAGGGCTTGGTAGAACCAAAGGGTCGTCACTTACACACGAACCTAGGGTAGGAAGGTTTGCCTGGTTTATCAGGGCTTGATAGAACCGAATGGTCGTCACTTAAACACGAACCTAGCGTTAGAGAGGTTTGCCTGGTTTACCAGGGCTTAGTGTGCCTAGTTTTCTAAGGCTTAAAAGAATTGATGGGTCGTCACTTACACACGAACCTAGGGTTTTTATTGCATCCAGATATTTTTCTGCACTTTACTTATTTGACATATTCTCTGCTTGTTTTCTTCTCTTCAGGCCGGTCATTATGTTCGTGGCTTTAGAGGTTCTGCCTCTCGGGAGGTGTTGGAGTGGTACGATTCGCTCCTTGCTCCCAGCCGTGCTTACATCGATGCTTCTGATTTTGCTCGGTTCATACCCTTGTTGGGTGGGACGAGTAACGATTGGGTTTGGTTAACAGCTCTGGTGGAGCGGTGGTGGGATACCAGCAACACTTTTCACTTCACTACTTTTGAGGCTACCTTAACGCCTCTGGATTTCTCTCTTATCACGGGCATCCGAGTTGGTGGTGCCTTTATTCCATTTGATTCCACAATTTCGCAGTCTACTGATGCGCTGATGTACTTTCTTAGAGCTATTCCCGCGCAGATGGACCGCGACCGGGTCAGATACACATGGTTCTTTGACCACTTCAGGCATTTTCAGTGCACCAAGCCCTGCCACTTTGAGTGGGTCGCCCGGGGATTTTTGATGTATATGTTTGGTACCTCCTTGTTTTTGAACAAGGAGAATACTGTACATTTGCACTACCTGGGTGCCCATACTCGTCTTGACCGCGTTGCTACATTCGATTGGGGAGGAGCCCCTCTTGTTACTCTCTACAGCTTTATGCGAACTCTGATCCGATTCCCCTAGGAGCTTAGTATCGGGGGATACTGGAGGGTCTGGGAGGTATGGCTTTAGTTTTTGCAGTTTTTCATTCATTTTTGTTATCTGTTATCATTTTCCTCCTGACATCTTCCTCTTTGTAGTTGTGGATTTACGAGTTTTTCGAGCTTCATGTCCTGGTGAACTCCTTAACGGACCCTTTAGTCATTCCCTGTGCAGCCTGGTGATCCCGAGGGCTGAAGGGGAAGAAGGCTGGGGGGCAAGATATCGATCGATTTTGGGTATCACTGGACCGGATGACCCCTGAGCAGGTATCTCTATTTACTGCTTACTATTCTATACACTTCTTCCTGCATTATACTACTTACTGCACTGTTCACTACACTGCTCTTTGCACCGTTCACTGTATACTGTTCACTGATCATTGCATTTATCGATTACTATATACTGCGCTATTCACTGTATTCTGCAGGTTCACTGGGATGTCTAGCAGGGGATAGAGGATCGGGCTGGCGCAGACCTGATGCGCAGCCGTGACATTGCTGCGAGACGTATCTTGCTGGAGGGCCAATTTGGACGAGAGTACTATCTAGGAGAGCGAGTGGTTTGCTAGTGGCTCGGCCTGGATCACTTGCAGATCCCAGTGGTCCCTCCAGCCTGCATGTGCCAGACTGATCATCTAGGTCGGGTAGATCTTCTATTGGAGCTGGTGGAGACTTTTGCTGTAGAGTTGCTGGTGGCTGAGGAAAACTACACATCCTGGGCTTGGGCACATATGTTGGGACCTCTAGGACCTGGCTCGGCTGCCCCTGGTGGCAAGAGGAGATGATAGGCGCCAGAGGTTGCTAAGGCTGGTGCTGCTGCGGCTGGAGCTGTTGGTGATGATGCCGCGGTTGGAGGCACGAGGGGCCCAGAGATCCTGTGGGAGATTCAAACAGTAGAATACGGCTACCCCTTCCCTCTGCCGGTTCCCGTTCTTCCAGCACCTGAGTTTAGGGCAGAGCTCAGTCAGGTTTGTCTTTGTCCTTTCCCTTTTTTTTGGTTGCTTTCTTTGTTTTGTTTACTCAAACCACCTAACTTTCTTTTTACAGGTTAACCAGGCATGGCTAGATCATTTGCTGCTGGTCCTTACAGGTCAGAGAGCACTAATCCGTCATCTTGATGCTACTCTACGAGCGGCCGACATCACTTTTACCCCAACGGCTATAGTAAGTGTCCTCATAACTATTTTCAACCTTTCTACACCTTTTTTGTACTATGTTCTGATCCTTGTTTCTTCTGATCACCTCAGGTACCAACTGTTGGCATAGTACCACCGCAGGCTTTGGTTTGGCCTCCTGCTCCAGCCCCAGCCCCGGTTCGAGGTCGTGGTTCCCGGGCATCTTCTTGAGCTCGTTCTAGAGGATCAGTCTCATCTACTCGGAGCTGGTCCAGAGTTGTCTCTTCCTCTGGCAGTGATGATGGCGATGACTTTGACAGACTCTTCGAGGATGATAGCTCGGAGGAGGCTGGCCCTTCCTCCCGCCGAGTTTGCCCGAGGCACATTTGAGAGAGAGAGCTTCCCTCCTTTTTCCTAGTTTTATTTATCTTCTGCTACATTTATTTTGATGGGCCTGCATGCCACAGTTTGACACATTTTTACACATTTACCTACTTTATGGGCTTGTGTGCCCCAGTTTGCTGTTTTATTAGGCCTGGGTGCCCCAGTTACATTTTGATACATTCTGATGTATTTTGAGCCTTTGTGCCATTTATTACTTCACATGTTCATCTTTCTTTTTGTTTGCTGTTCAAACTGTCTTGGATGTATAATATAAATGTCAAGACTTACAGAGAATGCAAAAACCACCAACTAATACATGCTTGCCACTTTTTAACATGGCGGTCGCCATAATCAACATGGCGGTCGCCATTTGCCATAAACGCTTACATGGCGGTCGCCAGTTACAACATGGCGGTCGCCTGGTCAAAGGGCTGATGTCACTGTACTATGCTTTTCGGAGTTGGCGGTCGCCACCTTGAACCTGCCTTTTGTCAAAATTTTGATTTGCCGCCCTTTCTTGCCTTATAAATACAGCCCTGAAGGACCTATTTTCTATTGTTCTTACTCAGATGGCTAATTCCCTTTCTTCATGGATTGAGGCATTCTCTCATGTCGAACATTTAAACTTCGTTCCTTTCGGTATCAACTCCTTATTTCCTCTCATGGCCATAAAAATTGACGGGCCTTTGCTGAAAGCAGCTGCTTAGTTGTGGGACCTACAATCCTACATCTTTCGGTTCGGCCTTGAAGAGCTATGCGCCACCGTGGAGGAGTTTACTGTTATTTTGGATTTGGCCCCGCGAAGCTTTGTCGTGGTTCCCACTTTATTTCTACCCGTCAGCAGGTGATACAGCTTTGTGGTCTATCTAGGATGGAGGCCTCTCATCTAACACAAGATGACTGTCTTGACATACCCTGAATCATTGACAGATTTTGTCCTACCAGTGACCTTAGTGACCTCGACTTTCAGTTGTGACGACATTATGCTCTTTGCTTCTGTCTTCTTGCCCAGTACCTTCTCGTTCCCTCTAACGGGTGAGTTAGCTGTGCATTGGTTGACATTGCCGGTCAGATGTGGATGGGGAGGGATTTTGTACCACTTGTCTTGGCCAAGACACTACTAGGCCTAGATGCTGTTCATCGTGGTGAGACCACTACTTTTGCTGGCAGCCCCCTGCTCCTTCAGGTAGATTCAAACCTTTCCCTTTATCAGACTTGCGTCATACTACAAAGCTCTGCTCTCACTGATCTAACTTTTTACTGTAGATGTGGCTGATGGAGAAGGTTAATCTTTGTACAAGAACCACCCACCGATAGACACAGTACTGCAACTTTCCTGTACTGTCCTTGTTATCAGATATGCAGTACCGAAGCAGCCTGGCGACAGTACCTTTCTTCTCTGACTGGCCCAGATATTACTTGGCAGTGCCCCTAGTGGCGGATTCCTGTCATGACTCTGACTACTATGGGTCATCCGGGTGTTCTGCTTGTGGGTCTGTGTCGGACTACTTTCTATAAACCCCATCGAATCATGCGGCAGTTCGGTCGTATTCAGATCATTTTTCCTAGTATTAGAGGTCGTCTATTCTCATCTTCCTTGCGGGCTCCATTTCTAACACTGTATCAGGATGCCTGGCCTTCTCGTTCACGTATGAAAATGCAGGAGCTGCAATGTCCCAATTTTTCTGATGAATATAAGACGTGGTTGATGCAGGATCGGGAGAAGAGAGATAAACAAGAAGGAAAACAAGAAACAAAAAGGAGAAGGATTTGAGGCTTCCTGCTTTGTCTTAAAGATTTCACATCTTTCTTTTTTTTTTTTCGTTTGTAGAGTTTGAGATTTATATACCCTTCCTTTATTTTCAAAAACTTTGTAACTCTGATCAAAGTAATGAAAACTATCACTTTTATGTTTAAGATGGTTCAAATTTATCGAAAGTTTTTTTTTCAATGACTTTATTATCAAAATTCAAAGATACACTTGCATTGGTCTTACTTGGATTTAAAATGGTTTAAAAGGCAGAAAGTGGCCGGACTTCTCAAAAGAAGCTGCCTACGTATCCCAAAAGGATGGAATCATGCCATGACGTAGTTCGGGCTTAGTTTACTCTCGGGTATTGACGCTTTCCTTTTTGTGATGCCCTAACTTTTGCCAAGGTCGCCTTTTCGAGTTTTCGGCCTTGCGGACTGCTCTAACTTTTTGCATGAGTTTCTTTTTTGATTTTTAACTCAGTGAGCTTTTATTTTATTTCTATTTTTACCTCAAGGATAGTACTTTTTGAGTTGATCGAGGTTAACTGTAGTGGAGAACACATTGCCATCCAAATTCATAATAATAACTGCACCACCGGTCATGATGGTTTTGATGAGAAACGGTCCGGATCAGTTTGGCTTGAACTTGCCTCTCGGGTCAAAGATAGGAGCTCTGATTTCTTTGAGCACCAAATCTCCTTATCTGAGATCTTGGGTTTTGACCTTCTTGTTAAATGCTCAAGCTATCCTCATTTGATAACTTTGTACATGAAATAGAGCCTGCAGTCTTCTTTCATCAAACAAGAGTAATTCTTCCATCCAGTTCTTTTGCCATTCTGCTTCTGGAATACTGGCCTCAGCCACTACTCTTAGTGAAGGTATTTCTACTTCAATGGGAAGTACAGCTTCCATCCCATACACTAAAGAGTATGGCATAGCTCATGTTGAAGTTCTGATTGACGTTCGGTATCCCCAAAGTGTAAATGCTAGATGCTCCGGCCAATCTTTATGTGAGTTAATTGTCTTTTGCAGAATTTTCTTGATATTCTTGTTTACCGCCTCAACTACTCCATTGGTCTGTGGCCGATATGGTGAGGACTTGTGGGCCACTATCCGGTATTCTTCGAAAAGATCCAGAACTTCTCCTTAGTAATGTGAGCCATTATCTGATATAATCTCGTGGGGGACCCCGCATCGACAGATGATGTTTTCCTTGATGAATTTAGCAATATGAAAGGCTTTCAATACTGAGTAGAAGGCTGCTTCCACTCACTTAGTAAAGTAGTCAATGGCTACTAAGGTGAACTCGTGCCCATTTGACGCCTTCGGTGTTATCTTACCGATCACATCAATGCCCCATACCGAGAAAGGCTATGGTGACGTCAGGTTATATAACTGAGATGGGGGAACGTGCATGAGATTTGCGTGAATCTGACATTTGTGGTATCTCTGCATGAACTGTATACAGTCTATTTCCATAGTCATCCAAAAGTATCATTGTCGTAGGATTTTCTTGGCTAACATATTCCCACTCATGTGTGGCCCACAAACTCCCGCGTGGATTTCTTTCATTAATTCTTGACCTTCTTCATTGTTGGCGCACAACTTGTTGGCCCAATAATGCCATCGTTTGTATAGTCTACCACCGCAAATGACAAACTGCATGGATAATCATCGTATCGCCATTTTGTCCTTTTTGCTAGCGAACTTGGGGTATTCTCCTTTCTCCACGAAATTCTGAATATCAAAATACCGTGGAAGGTCGTCAGTGCTTTCCTCGATTATGGATGTTACCTCATATGCCGACTTTCTCTTCTGTTCAATTATTAAAGGCCTCATTTGAACCCCGGATGGTATGTCAATCATGGATACTAAGGTAGCCAGTGCGTCGGCGAACTTGTTTTGCAGTCTTGGCACGTGGGTAAATATCACTGATTCGAAACACGGTATCAGTTTCTCTAGCTCTTGATGATACAGAATCAAGGTTAAGTCCCTGACCTTCCATTCTCCTCTTGCTTGCGAAACCACCAGTGCTGAATCTCCGATGACTTCCAACTTCCTTGCCCCTAGTTATAAGGTTGCCTCAAATCCAGCTAAACATGCTTCATACTTAGCCTGATTGTTGGTAACTTCAAAATTTAGCTTCAAAGATAACGAAACGTGTGATTCATCAGGAGTGATAAGGACTCTTATTCCATAGCCATACTGATTGGATGCGCCATCAAAACATAGAGTCCACTTGTCATTCCCTACTTTCATAAGTTGTTTGTCAGGAAACTGGAACTCTGTGTCTTCACCTCCTTCAACTGGTTGATCGGTCAGGAATTCTGCCACTACTCTGCCTTTAAATGACTTCTGGGTGACGTATCTGAGGTCGAGTTCTGATAACAATAGCAACCATCGAGCCAACCTTCCTGTTAGTGTCAGCTTTTCAAATAGGTACTTTAACGGGTCCATTCGGGAGATAATATTCACTGTGAAAGATAGCATGTGATGCCTTAATTTTCGGGAAGCCCAGACCAAAGCCCAACATGCCTTTTCTAGTGGTGTGTATCATATCTCTGATCCCGTCATCTTTTTGCTTAAGTAGTAGACAACCTTTTCGGTTCCAGTTTCACCCTCTTGCATCAGCATACATCCTATAGCCGAATCAGTCACTCACAAATAGAGGATCAGTAGCCTATCAGGTTCAGGAGGAGCTAGGACATGTGGATTTTGTAGATACTATCATATGGCATCAAAGGCATTTTGCCATTTCTGATCCCATTCAAATTCAACTCATTTCTTTAACAAATGAAAGAGTGGCTCACAGGTAGTTTTCAATTTTGCGATAAATCGGCTGATAAACTATATTTTACCTAGAAAGTCCCTGACTTCTCGTTCGGTCCTTGGAGGAGGCATTTCCAAGATTTCCTTGATCTTCGAAGGATCCACTTCGATATCCCATTGAGTGATCATAAATCCAAGCATTTTTTTGGCAGTAACTCCAAAGGCACACTTTTGCGGGTTGAGTCGCATCTTGTACTTCTAAATCCTTTCGAAGAACTTTCGTAGTGCTATGATTTGACCATCCAGATCCTTGGATTTGACTATCATATCATCCACGTATACTTCGACCTCCTTATGTATCATTTCGTGCAGTAAAGTAATGGAAACCCTTATATAGGTTACCCCTGCATTCTTCAAGCCAAACGGTATTACACGATAACAATAGGTGTCCCAAGGCATGGTGAAGGTTGTCTTTTCTCTATCCTCGGGATCCATGAGATTCTGGTTGTACCCGGAGAAGCCGTCCATGAATGATAGCAAGGCGTTTCCCACTGTACTGTTTACTAAGACATCGATATGTGGTAATAGAAAATCGTCTTTTGGGCTAGCCTTGTTGAGGTCCCAAAAATCCACGCATACTCGAATACATCCGTCCTTCTTTCAAACTGGCACAATGTTGGCTACCCATTTCGGATACTCAGTTACCATGAGGAATCCTACATTAATCTGTTTGGAAAATTCTTCTTTGATCTTCAGAGCCCATTCTGGCCAAATCCGTCTTAATTTTTGTTTGACTGTTTTGGCGTCAGAGTATAAAGGGATGTGGTGCTGGACAATATCAGGATCAATTTCGGGCATATCCCCATTAGACCATGCAAATACATCTTTGAATTCTTTTAATAAAATTATTAATTGTTCTTGTTCAACTAAGGATAAAGAAGAACCAATTTGAACATTTTTGCGGGTTATTTTCATTATTCAAATTTATTGACAAAGTTTCTTCAATTATAGGTTGGGCATGCATTTCTTCTTCTCTTTTCATTAAAAGTTTTATTTCTTCGAGGATATCCCTGTCGAACTCAAAATCGTCGGAAAGCGTATGAAATAAATCAAACAAAGTAGAGTAACCAGAAATTTTGTTCATTTCATTGAAAGAAGAAGGAATTACAAACTCGAAAGCATAAACAGGGGGAGGTGCACAAATAGACGTGCCCTCAACCACAGACTCAAACTCAGACTTGGACTTAGAACAGACAATATATACATCAGATGACTCGTTGGTCCAATTCTTCACTTTCTTTGCAGTTGCATCAACAATGAGCTTGGTACAATCGGCTGGTGCGCTGAAGCCCATCATGAAGCAGTCTGAGTCGGTCACTTGTAGTTGTGCCATCTTTTCATTAAACAATGCTCCCATGCTGATTCCATTGAGCTTGTCAGCCCAATCTTTCTCTTGAATCTTCTCCTCTTTCTCTTACCCTTTCATTATCTTTTGCTCTTCTGTATCGGATAACTGATGGCCGAAAAGGATCTCCAATCCTGGCAGCTTTTGATTGGTTTCTTCGTCAATCCATGGTTCCAAAAAGTCGCGGTATCGAAAATCTTCCCCCTCTTTGATAAAATGCCCATTGAGCGTTCCTGAATAATTGACATTCCGTCCTTTCTTAGGCCCTTCCAAATCTTCTTCCATTGGCTCATACCCAAGACCAAACTGGTGCGAAGTCGACAATACCTGAACGAATTTTGGGATTCCCTGTTGCCTACGTTCTAATCCCATACTAGGGAAAAATGACATTTTCCTCATCATTGTTACAGCCCACGGGTTGATGTATATTTCCTCCTCATTCAAAAACATCCATACAACCTGGGTTTCGTTGAACTAGAAGCCATTGAGCGATACATCACCCTCACCATGCTGCACTTCCAACAGAGTTGAACCCTCTCCTCTTGGGGGATGAATGCTGTCTTCTCTGTGAATAGTTAGAACTGTCCCATTTCTTATTAGTTTCAATTTTTGATGGAGAGTTGATGGTACAGCCTGAACACTTGGGTCATGCAACCAGGGTCTACCCAACTACAAGTTGAAAGACGCCGGTGCATCAAGTACATGGAACTCGATTGACGTTTTCAAGGGCCCTACTGATATTGCAAATGACACAAGTCCCAATACGTTCCTCCTTGTGTTGTCATAAGCCTGAACTCCTCGATTACTCGGTGTGAAGTGCTCTGTCTTTAGTCCTAAGCAGAGTGCTGTTATGAGCGAACATACGTTCAATGCAGACCCATTATCGATAAGAGTCATAGGGACCCATTTGTCCAGGCACTTAACAGTAATGTGCAGTGGTTTGTTGTGATTTCTCCCCTCTGCTGGCAGATCTTTATCGAAAAAAGAAATGACTTTCATCTCTACCGTGGGCAGAATAAGTCCAATCAGTTGCTTCGGGGTGGCATCTATCGAAATGCTGGCTTTATTCAAAAACTTTAGCACAGCTTGTCTGTGTTTATACGAGGCCATCAGTAACCCCCAAATGTTAATATTAGCTTATGTCTTCTTTAACTGTTTTAGCACTGCATCATCCTCTTCTTCTTGTTCTTTCTTCTTCTCTTTTTTCACTTGGTTGCCCTTTTTCTAGCTGGGCTGGCTTGAAATACTGCCGACTTCTGGTCAGATGTTCTATTCCCTCTTTGGAATCCCATAATCCAGTTATTGTGTCGCTGGTCTTTCGTACCTCATTCAAAAGTGGAGGGCTCTCAAATGCCCACAAATCGCCTAAGTTGTCGATTACTATTCTTCCTCTTCTCTCCTTATCGTCTTCGATAGCCCATGTATTATCAATTTCTTCCCATATGTCCTCTTTGATAAAGTCAACTTGCTGCTCCCAAGCAGCCCCAAAATCGGTCCACTCGCCCCCATCTGATTTTAGCACTACCCTTACCAGCCAATAGGATTGCATTTCATCCACATATACCTCTTCCTCAAAAAGCTGGGGAAGGGTAACGCCGTCGAGCACGTGACTAAACCTGTATGGTCGGGCTGAATAATCCAAAGGCCAATCACCCTCTTCGTTGCGTCCCTCTTCTTCCAGTCAGATAGCTTGGAATGCTGTCTGATACCACTTCCAAGCACCATCATTTCACTCCTCTATCATGTCTGGACTGCCTCTAACCACGATAAATGAGCATGCTGTCTGATCCTTAATTACTGAAACATGAGGGCGTGGCAGGTATGCTAGACATATATATCGGCTCGGGTCTTCTGATTCCCCCAGAGACATGTAATTTACCCTAGCCTGCCTAGCATGATTTGGCAGTGAGTTAGTCATGACATTCGGCTTTGGGATGGCAAATGGTGGCGGGATCACCTTGTTGTCGATGAGGTTCTGGATCTCATATCGGAGCCTTAAGCACTTATCGGTTAGGTATCCATGGCCTTAATGGAAGGCGCAGTATTGAGAAGCATTAAACCTTGTCGGTAGAGGATTAGGTACAGGCATGGGATCCAATGGCTTGATGAGCCCTTTTTTGACGAGTCGACTCAAGGCGGTGGACAAAGAAATGTTGAGGGGAGTAAACACCCTCCTTGGTCTTTGTTGCTGTTGGGCATTGTCTGACTGTTGGGAATTGTTGGGTTGCTGGGCAGAAGAGGATGGGTTCAGCAGGTTCACCTTGTTTGAACGAGACACGAGGCTGGTGGCAGCAGACTGGTTTTGGTTATTTGTGGGGAAGGTCCTCCTGGGTTTCTGACTCGGTTCGGCTTTCTCGATATCCCCAGACTGAATGGCATCTTCAATTTGTTCCCCAGCGTCAAACAGTTGTTCAAAGGTAGAAAGCAGTTGAGTGATAAGATACCGCTTCAGTGGAGACTATAGATTCTTCACAACTATCCTCACTTGCTCTTTTTTAGAGGGCCGGTTTGTCATCTTGGTAGCCTTACCCCTCCATCGGATCAGGAAATTAACAAAAGACTCCCGGCTCTCCTGTCGAGTTTTTTCAAGCTCTTTGGTGGTGACATCTAGTTAGACATTGTAGCTATACTGACTGACAAATGCCATAGCTATATCCTCCTAAGTTATGGTCTTTGCTATATCGAGGGAGAGGAACCATTTCTGGGCTGCCCCAGAAAGAGATCGGTAAAAGAGCTGAGCCTTTAACTGGTCATCTATTCCCATTGGCGACATGGTACCAACGTACATTCGAAAATAAATTCTGGGATCTCCGGTTCCATCGAACTTCTCCATATCTGGCATTTTGAACTTTTCTGGTAGCTTAGCATCTGGAAACAAACATAGTCCTCCCACATCTAACATGTATTCTTTGATCCATTTGGCCTTTCTAAGGACCTTCTCCATCTGGTCGATTTTCTCAACCAATGCAAATTCTCTAGACTGAGCAGTGTTTTCGTCTTTAACTATCACCTGACAGTGTTCCATGATGGCAGTGGATTACTTTTGGTCCATCGGGGACCTGATTATCCTCCTAAAAGTCTTCCCCGTTACCATTTAGGTCATCATGTTGTTAATTCAGTACTGGCAAACGGGCCTGAATTGCCTGGATCTGCGCCTGACATTGCACTTGAGCCTGGGTCTATTGTTCCATGGCTCTCTGTATATTAGTGATTGCCCTCATTAGGGCTGTCAAATTCACCTCATTCTTTTCCATTTTAGCTGACTGTTTAGATATCATGTGAAGTCTGCCTGATCTTGATCTCTCCCAGACACGTGTTGATTGTACTCTTCCTAGCCTAATGGTAAATCCACAGAAAAACCTAGATTGTAAAAGCAGAGTAGATAGTATCAAACATTTTTTGGATAAGAACTCAAATGAAAGATAGTAAATATCCCAGATATCCAAAGCAGCAAACCACGGACAGATAATCACTGATGCTATAATAATGCCCTTGCTGGGCTCATAACAACTGAATAGGTTTGACTAAACTCGGGTGAAGAAATGAGCAGTACTCCAACAAGAAAAAAGAACTAGGCTAAGAGGACTGGTTCGACCTAGAATTCTAAAGAAAAACGGGCAGCATAACGGTAAGAGACTAACTCACGCGGGTATAACAAGGATCTAAAGGAAATGAGTCTAAACAAAGGCGGACAGACCCAACAACCCGGGAAGAACCCAGAGGAGAGAGAAATTACCCTAGAGGCTACAAAATGAAACACGGGTATGATCTCGAAAGAAAAACTATGACGTGAAAACCAAACATGGTGAAAGCAAAGCCCGGGTAGGAACCCGAACAAAACAACCCTAACAATATGCAAAACAACCCTAATCAAGGGATAACCGAAAGCTCGGGCCGAACTCGAGAAAGAAACTATCTTAAACTCGAACAAAACAACCCTAACAATATGCAAACAAAACATACCATGAAGAAAACATATAATTCTACTAGGGTTAGCAGCACCTAATGGAGGGTTCCAAGTTCACTATATGCAAAAGATCAGTTTTGGTCAATTGAACAGGGTACCTTCTGAATAGAACTAGGTATATACCTCCCATGCCTGGAGTGGGACAGCACATGGTCAAATAGTACACCCAAACTCTTTTACTGTACCTATAATAGCGTACAGTCAATAAGGGTTGCCCGTCTTTGTAACATTTTCCGAAACGGCTAAACGTTCAGGGCATCGAGTCGACCAGGTAGGGTAGTTTGAGAACAATGCATATGCATGCGAAAATACAAATGAGAAATACATATTAAGAACCCATGATGTTTTCAAGTCTAGAGCTCTTATTTGATTTTGGAAACCAGTCCCCAGCGGAGTCGCCAGAAAATACTGTAGCATTGGAATTTTGGGGGTTTTTGAAAATATTCAAAAATAAAAAAATTCAAAGATGTTCAAAAAATATTTTTAACACCTTGAAAATTAAATTTTAAAAACTCCATTTTTGTTGAAAATGGAGTAGCCACTTAGTTTTTGAGAAAAAAAAAATAGAAATGGCTTATTGATCTTTAAAACGTTAACCAGAGAAAGAGAGTTCGGGAGCTAAGGTACGAATTGGGGAAGGTGTTAGGCACCTCGTTCGTCCAACCATAAGGTTAGCCTCTACTAATATTCATCATTAGTTTTTTAATATAATTTTTCAAATGCTTGCAAATAAAAAAAATGGAGGTAAAGAGAGAACATTCAAAATCAAATATGAAAAATACATAACATAGGTACATAGCACTCCAAATTAGGACAAATAAATGGATGAATTCCTAAGTCCTAAACTAAATAATATAATTTCTAACTAAAGAATACATGAGCACACCTGCATGCAATTTCTAACTAAAGAATACAGGAGCACACCTGCATGCAATTTCACAAAAATAACTTAAACTATCATAGAATGCATAAAATAATAAAATCATGCTGGAAATTGCCAAAATTACCTAAACATGAATTGTTCCAAAATAAGCTAAACTACTTTAGACACAAAATGTTTTCAAGAAAGTAACCAAAATATGCATGTTATCAAAATAAACTAGATTGGTATTAACATGAAAAAAAATACTAAATGTAAAATAAAAGATGTATATAAAAGAGAAAATTCTATATTGAAAGAAAACTTTCTTAACAAAGAAATTTAAAGTAAGGGTTTTATAACGAAAGAAGGTTTAAAGATTTAAAGGAAAAAAAAAAATTTACAAAAGAAGAAAATTATGCTAAAATAAAAAAAATTAGAAAATGTTATTAAAAAAGAAAACCTTACTATTTACATTTTATACTTTTTAAAAGAAACCAAAAAAGATAAAAGAACAAAAAATTACTATAATAAGAGAAAATTTATACTAACATTTAAAGATAAACTTAAAAGACTTTTTGTGATTTTTTTGGGGGTTTAATACTATGAAAGAAAGTAATGTAAGCAATAAATAGAAAAAGAAAGATACCAAAAGAAAAGGAAGATAAAGCTAATAATAGGATAAGAAAAGAAAAGAAAATATAAGAAAGTTAAGGCTAGTAATTGAAAGGAAGAAAAGAAACATCATAAGAAAAGAAAAGGAATACTAATATTAGGAATGTTAAATTGAACATTTTAAGCTAATAAAGAAAAAATGAGACAAAAGAAATACTAGTAATGAAAAGAATATTAAGCTAATACTTAAAAGAAAATGACATTAATATTACAAGAAAAGAAAAGAAAATGAAAATAAATACTAGTAAAGGAAATTAAATTAATACTAAAAAGATAAAGGAAATTAAATTCAACTATTTAATTCAAATGTAAAATGTAGTACTGATTACTACATTTACATAAATGTAAGTGCACTAATATAACAATTAATAACATTAATTGGTTGTAATTGTCAAAACATATTAGTACTATTTAATGAATTAATGAAAGAAAGAAAAATAGCAAATATGTTAAGTGTGAATGTGAGAAAATTAATAATGAACAAATTACATAAGGCAACTTGAACAAATTACATAAGACAACTTAAACAATAAATGAGGTTAATTACGTAAATAAAAGAAGCATGCAAATTGAAATTAAAAGTTAATCCGATCACTCCAAAAGAGAGAGAATGGAGTTAGAAGGATCGATGATCCAAACGAGGTACCTAAATTGTCAGGGAATCCTCAAGTCAGGAATGTGCCTCAATGGTCCAATCCTCAGGTGGTGATCCAAGCTAGGGTTGCAATGTAAACGTCAGAGGCTCGGATCTCAGTATTTCGGCAGGGCTTTGGCGTTAGGGCTCGAAATTGCTCGGCAACTCGATAGAGCTTCTCTCTCTAACTCTCCCACTCAAATTTTGTCCTTGAAAACGTACCAGAGGTACGGTATTTATAGAGTTCTTCAATCAATGAGATGCTGCCACGTTTTAAGACATGTTAGGCCATTTGGAGTTGATGGTCGCTATAATGCAAGTTGGCGGTCTCCTTGTTTTTCAAAGGTTCTACAAGGTTCTATTGGCAGTCTCCACAATGCAAGTTGTCGGTCGCTGATTTGAAGGTGGCGGTTGCCACTTTTGGCTAGGGTTTCCAAGAGATTCTATTGGCAGTCGCCATAATGAGCATGACGGTCGCTTAACTTGGACAGCAAGTTTCGATGGCTCGATAAAATTTCTTTGGTTTGAAGGTTTCGGGTTCAAATACCGAACTTGGATCACTTCCCGAGAATCGAACTGAAGTACCATTCCACCTCTTTTCATCATCGGATTCACATAAGATTAAGCGGGATCAAATTGGAATGTCTACAGTAAGCATTCAACACCATGGTATAAATTACTAACTTGTCATTTTGATATAAATTTTCATGTGACATATAAAATTAACATGTGAATATCTATTTATTTTTTTATCATGGCAATGTTTGGGTATAGCCCCTCAATTCACATAATTATGATATATACTATATCATCAAACTTTAACATATTAAAATGCAACCACTTAATCACATTATTTTTGACAATATTCTTCCTCAACTATATACACATAAACAAATACCATAGAATGACAGAATAATGCAACAATATGTAATTAAAAATTCACCTTAATGTTCTTAAAGAAATAAAATCACAACAACAATTAAGCAACTCAACCTCTATATTTATGGATTTTAAAATAACAAAATTTCACTAAATTTTTTAAAGTTTTCAAGTAGCTAATTTAAGATATCTTTCACACTTTTAGTTAAAATATGTAAGAGTGATAGATCTGGTCTACACTAAAATAGGGGTATAATCTGTCACCGAACTTTAAAAATCAAATAGTGCCCTTATCCAAAAATAAAATTTTTGATAATTTTTGTAAAAATGTATGTGGATGTTAAAGAACTCTTAGACTTGACATTGCTAAAAAATACTTAGTATTTTGATAAAAATAATTTTTAACTACAAGAGTGTTCAGATCTAGCACATCTAGAGAAAAATAGCATAACTTCTTCTATACTTGTACCTTTTAAGTGATTCCAATGGGGTTAGAGAGATAAGACATAAATATAACATTTTTCATTCATGCAAAAATTTTTTTTACAAGAAATTGTATTATTTTAAAGTTTACTATTCAAAACAGTATTTTGGCTATTTCGAGATAGGAATTTTTTTTAAGAAAAATATGAACGACCTTAAACCACATTCCACAAAAATTCATGCATGTAAGGACATCTATATTAGACTACGAAAACATTTAGAGATCAAAATGGTGGAATTTGACCAAAAAATAAATTAATGGAAAACATTAATTTTCTATAGAATTCATGATGCTGAACAAGAGAATGACAAATGCACAATCCTTAGGCCCATTGATTCTTTATTGCATGACTCTACCCCTCATATATATGGTTTTTATATGAGTTGTAGATCATATTCATGAATCAAAACTCAATTAAAATAAGTTTGAAAGGAAAAAAAGAAAAAGGGGACAAATTTAGTTCATACCTTCATCTCATGGAAAAGAGATGTGGTATGAACCTTCTTTAGCATTTGAGGGTCAAGGATTTGTATAAAAAGAAAAATACGTAGAATTTGAGGGTTAAGGATTTGTATAAAAAGAAAAATACATACATATATATTTGATTTCTCCCTTGTGTACGCTGAAGAAAAGATAAAAACAAGAAACCTCTTTGATGAAGAACTCCCCATTTTGATGAAGACGAAAATACACCAAGATAACAAGTAAATCTTTCTTCACGTATCTTCTTCTTTGCTTTCTTTCTCTCACTATATTATCTCTATGTCACTTGCATGTTATGGCCGGCCATGGGGGGGGGGGGGGGGGGGGGGGGGCTAATATATTTAGAAGATGAGATAGTGGAAGGACTATAATTATGTGTTGTAGTGGGGAAAAGTGGTCCAATGCATGAACATGCAAAATGTTATGAAATGACAATTGAAGCTTTCTTGTGTAAGGTGATAGGTGTGGCCGGCCAAGATGAGCAATGGGGTCGAAAAGATGATTTGTGTATATATTTGTGTATATATACACAAATAATTGTTAGGAATTTTTCCTAATGTCATATTCCAACTCGTTTGGTAATTTCGTGACACAATAATACCTCTTATCTTCTTGTTTATTTCTTTGACGATATGATGCTTATTTGTCTTTGAAAGTATCTTTGTAGATTTGGGCAGAAGGATGTAACCACTGATTTCTAAGATTATGCACACTGCAGCAACTTTTGAATGCATGACTGGCATGACTGCTCAATTGGTTTAAAGACCACTCGAGCGGTCTATCTCGAAAAATCTTTATGCTTTGATTAAGGTTAGCAACCGTGTGTGATCTATATTGTTTAGGCAACTGATGTTTAGTTAGCAAAAAATATATTGTTTTGTGTGATTGCTGATGAATTGCTTGAGAGAGAGTTTTTATGAGAGACTTGACGACGTTATGCAAATCTAAGGCATCTAGAGAACTTCATTAAAGGCATCAACATCATCAACGCATCCAATACTTGAGAGGATTCTCAAGTGATGAAGTCCGTAAAAGGATTCCGACGGCAAGCAAGCACAGAATTAGTGCACGAGGATTCGATAAAAAAACTAGTAGAAATAGGTTGAGAATTCAACTGGATTTGTAAGGTTTTTCTTATAACCAATACATTATTAGTGCTTTCTTTTCCGGACTTGGTTAAGTCCTGTGGTTTTTACTCTTGTTGGGGTTTTCCACGTAAAAAATTGCCTGTCTCTATGTTTGGTGATTGTGTTGATCTGTTGGTTGTGTTTTTGTATCTCATTATTGCATATCAAACACTCAAGTTTTTATTTGCATATTAAAAATTATTTTTTTTTCAATTGATGTCAGAGCAGGTTTCTTGTTGATCCTTGTTTTGTTTGATTTGCACATATGAATTATTTGAAAGAATGTGCTTCCATCGGTAGACCTCCTCTTCTTGACGGGGCTAATTATCTTTTCTGAAAAGTTAGAATGATGGCTTTTCATAAATTCATTGATGAGAGGGTTTGGTTAGCTGTTACTGAGAGGTATGCTTACCCAACCATGACTGTCGATGAGAAAGTTGTCCTTAAGCCTTTGGGTAAATGGGATAGGACTGACTTTGAGAATGTCGGATGGAATAGTAAGGCTATGAAGGCTATCTTTAGTGGGGTCACACAGGAAGAATTTTGTAGAATAAGCACTTGTGACTAGGCTAAAGAAGCGTGGGACATTCTGGAAGTCACTCATGAAGGAACTCAAATTGTAAAAATCTCTAAACTTCAACGTCTTACCACAAGTTTTGAAACTCTACATATGAAAGATGACGAGAAGTTTGATGATTTTTATGCTAAGTTATGTGACATTGTTTATGCTAAAAATCTCTTCCCGAATGCTTCATACCAAAAGTCATTGCAATAAAAGAAAGTAAAGACATTGACTCTATTAAAATTGAAAGTTTGGTTAGAAATTTGCAAACTTATGAGCTAAACTTTCAAAATCATAAAACTTCAAAAAATCTTGCTTTCACGTCAGCTCAAGGGTTTGCTAGTGATTCTGATGAAGAATTCAATCTTGAGATGATGACAATGTTCGTCAAAATGTTTAAAAAATTCTGAAAAAATAAAAAGCCTAATCAGGATGACAAATCTCAAAAACGATTAGTGAATGACAAACCTAAGAATGGTGCCAAACCCTTTGACAAAAATGGGTAAAAATCTCAAAACTCTGGCCCCCAATGTTATGAGTGCAAAGATTTTGGGCACATTGCTCAGGAATGTCCAAACACGATGAAAAAGAAGCAAAAGTGTTTACTGTAAGTTAGGATGATGAAAGCAAACTTGAGTGGAGTGATGACAATGAGGACCAGTATGATGATAATAACGTTATAGCCTTTGTTGCTTCTGTTCACTCTAAGGGTAGTGACAATGACTTAAATGAGCTTGTGAACGAAGGTGATAAAGAAGAGGATAATGTTCAAATTGTTGAGGGAGAAGACAGTAACACTCTCCAAGTATCTTACGATAAGCTCTACAAGGAGAGTTATGTGTTAATCAAAAAGTGTGCCAAGCTTGTTTTTCAAGTTAAAACCTGTGAAAGTGAGAAAGAAAAGCTTATGCAAGAGCTTCTGTTGGCTCAAGCGAAAGAAGATGACATGAAAAATGAATTGAATATCTTGTGCATTAACTTGGAAAACTGTAAACAAGATAAGAAAAGGTTTATGCTATTGAATGATGATAAGTCTGTAAAAATGTCTGAGTTAGAATGTCATATAACTGAACTTGAGAAGGAACTGAATAATGCTAATGCTACTCTCAAGCGTTGGAATGCAGGTTCACGTGCTTTGGATGGACTTCTTGGTGATCAAAAAGCAGTAAGTGACAGAGTTGGTTTAGGATTTGCAGGTACGTCAAATCAATATACAGAAAAACAAATGAACAAGCTGCCCCGACTTTTGTGAAAGCTAAGCAGGTTGATGAGGTGAATTTCAAAGACAAGAAAGAAGTGAACTTCACTAAAGTGAAGACAAAGGGAACAAGTACGACAGGTAAGGCCACCATACAACAAGGTGAGGTAAGAAAATCTAACTCTTCTCCTATCTATCATCATTACAGCATATTGGGTTACATTCGTCCTTATTGTAAACATTTACAATGCATGCCCATAACTGATAAGAAGTTTGTTCCCATCTGTCATTACTGTGGAGTGAGAGGTCATATTAGACCACGATGTTTTAAATTGCATGACATGTCTCGCTTGAGCTATCATGTCCAGTTTGATAGACCGTTTCTACCTAAGGCTCCTAAAATACATTTAAAAGAGTCTGTTCCTATGAAAACTTAGAAAGTCTGGATTCAGTCTAAAGATCTAAAAGCTTATGTGGTTCAGGTAGCTATGAGCCAACAAAGTACACACATGTGGTATATTGAAAGTGGATGCTCTCGACATATGTCAGGGGACAGGTTTTTGTTTGCTTCTTTAGAGTCATATAATGGTGGGATAGTGACCTTTGGGGATGGAAATTCCACTAAAATTATAGGAAAATGTACTATTTCTTCTCCTGATCTTCCAAAATTGGAGAATGTCTTTTTGGTTGGCGGTTTAAAGGAAAATCTGTTGAGCATTAGTAAGATGTGTGACACTCATCATGAAGTGTATTTTTCAAAAAAACAACTGTATTATTTTAGATAAGAAAGGTAAAATTGTCATGTATGGTGTTAGAACATTTGATAATTGTCATGGCATTGTTCCCTTAAATGCTAAAATTTGTAATTCTATCAAAATCAATGATGCGGAATTGTGGCATTAGAGACTTAGACATGTTAATTACAAGGATCTATCTAAGATCGCCAATAAAGAGTTGATCAGAGAGCTTCCTAAGTTGGGTAGCTAACTGAATCGTGTCTGTGGTGCTTGTCAGATACGTAAACAAACAAGAGTTTTTCATAAGAAGACTGATACCTTAGGCATTAAAGCTTCTCTAGAGCTGATTCACATGGACTTGATGGAACAACGAGGACAGAAAGCTTAGGAAAGAAAAAATACATTTTTGTGACCGTGGATGATTTCTCTCATTTTACTTGGGTTAACTTTCTAAGAGAGAAGTCTGATACGTTTTCTATTTTCAAAACTCTTATTCTTAAGCTTCAAAATGAAACACCAAAGTCCTACAACTCTGTTATCCACATTCGTTCTGATCATAGTAAGGAGTTTGAAAACTCCGACTTTACTTCTTTTTACGAAGAGTTGGGTATATATCATGAGTTTTTTGCTCTGAAACTCCTCAGCAAAATGAGGTGGCAGAAAGGAAAAATTGAGTCATTCAAGAAATGGCTTGTGTTATGCTGCAAGACAAGAATCTGTCACAACATTTTTGGGAAGAAGTTGTGAATACTGCATATTATACCATTAACTGTGTCTATCTGAGACCTGGGACTTTTCACACTCCCTATGAGCTTTGGAAAGGTGCAAAATCGTCTGTCAAGTACTTTTATACTATTGGTAGTAAATGTTACATTTTTTGGGATAGGAAATAGTTGGGTAAATTTAACTCCTGTAGTGATGAGCGAATTTTCTTGGGGTACTCCACAAACAGTCGCGCTTATCAAGTTTTTAATAGTAGAACATCTACTGTTATGGAATCTATAAACGTTGTTATTGATGATGAACCTACTTTTACACCTGCTGATACTGATTTACCTATTTCAGGCAAACTCATTGAAGAATTGGAAGCTGAAAAAGCTGAAAGCTAGTCTAACCTAGAAGGAAGGGAAGAACCTACCGAGAAGACTCCCGCCAATGTGAAACAAGAGTCACAGTTCCCACACATTGTTCCAAAGGTTCTCAAAAGAAAGGATTAGAATCCTCAACAAGGGTGAATCTCAATCATTCAGTAAGTCAAGTTCTTAGAGAAGTCACGGATAGGATGCGGACTCGGCATCAAATGCAGGATGAGGTAACATTTATGTGCTATGTGTCATTACTTGAACCAAAAAATGTCAATGATGCCTTACTTGATGAATGTTGGACTAATACTATACATGAGGAGCTAGAACAATTTGCTAGGAACAATGTGTGGAAACTAGTCCCTCGACCCTCAAACAAAAATGTCAATGGAACCAAAAGGATATTCAAGAATAAAACAAATAAATTTGGTGAAGTGGTTAGAAATAAGGCTAGACTCGTAGTACAAGGTTACACTAAAGTTGAGGGAATCGATTTTGATGAAACGTTTACCCATGTTGCATGTCTTGAATCCATCAAAATTTTATTTTCTATTACTTGTAAACTTCATATCAAACTGTTTCAAATGGATGTCAAGAGTGTATTCTTGAATGGTGACCTAAAAGAAGAAGCCTATATTGAGCAACCAAAAGGATTTGTTGACCCATCTTTACCATATCATGTTCTGAAACTTAGAAAAGCTCTTTACGGGCTGAAACAGGTTCCCAGAGCTTGGTATGACAGGTTGACCACATTTCTGTTAGACAAAGGATTTTTTAGGGGTGGTGTCGATAGAACCTTATTCATCTGTACTCAAAACCATGACATTCTTGTAGCTCAAATCTATGTTGATGACATAGTTTTCGAGTCTACTGATGACTCATTAGTGAAAGAATTTTCGACAGAAATGAGCAATGAATTTGAAATGAGTCTTATGGGTGAATGAAACTATTTTTTAGGCCTTTAGGTCAAACAATCTGAGTCTGGCATGTTTATTTCTCAATTCAAGTATACTAGGAATCTTGTCAAGAAATTTAGTCTAAAAAACTTGAAACATGCCCGAATTCCGATGAGTGTCACCACCAAGCTGTCCAAAGGTGAGTCTTGCAAACCTGTTGGCCAGACCAGTTATCGGAGTATGATTGGGAGTCTAGTGTATTTAACTGCGAGTGGCCTTGATATTGCTTTCAGTGTTGGCGTATGTGCTAGATATCAGGCATGTCCCAAAGAGTATCACCTGCAGGCTTTTAAACGTATTATCAAATATGTGAGTGGGACTTCTGGGTATAAGATTTGGTTTACCTATGATACGATGACTGATATCGTAGGTTTTTCTAATGTTGATTGGGCTGGGAGTGTCGATGATAGAAAAATCACCTCGGGTGGGTGTTTTTACATAGAAAACAATCTTGTCTCCTGGCATAGCGAAAAGAAAAATGCCATCTCTCTTTCTACAGCTAAAGCCGAATATATAGTAGCTGGGAGTGGTTGCACTCAGCTTCTATGGATGAAACAGATGTTGCCTAATTATGATTTTGAACAGGGTCCCTATTGTGTTATATTGTGACAACACCAGTGCAATAAGCATTTTTAAGAATCTTATTCAACATTCTCGAACTAAACACATTGATATTCGTTACCACTTTATTTGGGATCTTGTAGAGGACGGCACAATTGTTCTTGAGCACATAGATACTGAGTTTTAGCAAGCAGACATTCTGACCAAACCCCTTAGCCATCTTTAGTTTGAGTTTCTCAGGAAGACTCTAGGAGTATGCCTAGTTGAGTACTGTCTTTCTTTAAAAGGGGGGGGGGGGGGGGGGGGAGACTTCTGGGAACCTAGTATTAAGTGTTAAGTACTATTTTGTATATCTATGTATCTGTATATTTGTATCTTGATTTCATTCCCAAGGGCTTGCTGATTTCTGTGTTGGCGTTGGTCCAATTATATAGCTCTTGAAATACATTCAAACCCAATTCTATTCTGTACACACTTGTTTGAATATAGAAGTTAGGTTTTCCATGTATTAGAATCAGATAGTTTATGAGTTCTTAGTCGACAACAATTTACCTAGATTGCATGAAATGACCTTTGTTAACGGCTCTAATGTTCTTGAAAGATTAATGTTTTTCTGATCTGGGTATCTTTTATGGTTGATTGAGGAAATGGCTACCATGTCTTTTTGTACGTACTAATGTGTAGCCGCCTCAGTTTTTGTGCTTACATTTGATTTTATCTGAGAAAATGACTACCTATGCAAACTTTATTTTTTTATTTGTATTAGTGTGAAAGCCACCTTTGCATATAAATCTCTTGATGTGGTTGGTTTTAGAAATTGCTACCTAAGCGAACCTTACTTTCTCGTTCGACTTAGTGTGGCAGCCGCCAGAGGAACTATTTACAATTCTTTTTGTTTCGTGCGTGGGTTAAGGAGGAGTTTTATTTGACAAGCATGTTTGAGTCAAAATGGGGACATTTTGTGCGACTCTTGGCTATCTGATCTGTTTAAATAACTCATATCATTTGTCTCTATATGTGATAAAACCTGGTATACTTGTTCAAATCAGATCACATACTCACATCCTATCATAGAATTCAATCTTGAATGTATTTCATCACTTATGTGAGTGTGCCATAACTTAGTTGATTGCTAGCTTTGTCTCTGGATCTGTAAATTATCATAGCATACATATATGCTGGGCTATGTCTGGGTACTTCTTACTTAATTCAAGTGTTTCATTCCTTACTAAAAAGATTTTTTTTTCTCTTGCTTCATTTCAGTGTGTTTCAATGTTTTTGGTTCTCTGTGGGTCACCGCTCGCTACACCGCTCGAGCGGTATCTTGAGCGGTCTTTTGGTCATCTCGGTTCTTCTGCTTGTAGTTCAATTTCTCGATCCTTGTTTTTTCACTGCCCGATAGACCGCTCGAGCGGTCCATCGAGCAATTTTTTCATCCTCCCGGTTTCTCTCATCTATTTTATGTGTTATCCATCTCAGAAGGGACACCGCTCGAGCGGTCTAAAGACCGATCGAGCGGTCTTTGCGCCTCAGGTCTTTTCAAATATTGTTCAAGGGTTTCGGTTCTCATTAAGTTTTGTGTGTGTGTGTGTGTGTGTGTGTCTCTCTCTCTTCCTTGCGCCGATTCACTCTCTCTTGTGTTTCCTTCTCAAGCTCCAAGCTTTCAAGGGTTTTCACGTGTGTTTTGCTCTTCTCTCGGGTAAGTCTTCTCTTCTCCCTCTCTTTCTCTCTGTTTTAGGGTTAGGTTTTGTTTTTTTCTTTATTACCTTTCTCTTTATAGATTCGTTTATATGTATCTCTTACTTTGTCTTGTTTTCTACTTTTTTATGCTTAGGGTTAGTTTGTTTTGGTTGTTTATCTCTCTATAGATATCATATGCTTTTACGACAAAACTCTCTTTTCTTCTCTCTCTAATGTTTGGTAGTTTTTTTGGTTCTCTCTTTCTTTTCCTCCCTTTTATTGTTGTCCCAATTCTTGTTGGTGCTCCTTGTTTAGTAATCCTATCTGCGTTTGTTTGGGGTGTTTATTCGAAACCTCTACTATTCTAGTGATATAGCCCTTAGCATCATACCTCCTAAGTATCGAGCAAAATTGACTGTTCCCGGGATTATCTCCAAACTCTCCCGTCGTTTTAGAACTAAAGCTTCTCTTAAATCTTTTCTTGAATCTTTTGCCAAACAACTAGTTCTTTTGGAATGGAGTGTTGTTCTTTGGGATTTCCCAGATCACCCCATTGTAGCCCCTTTCCTCGCACTTAAGGGGATTCTCTTTTAACTTTCAATTCTTCTCTTTTGGTGAATCTCTCTTGTGCGAGAGTTCTATAACTCTCTTATGGAAAATTCGTCTGAGGTTGAAACTTTTTCTGGTCATGGCCGTAGAGTTGATTTCACGATCACTCCCGATACTATCGCCTCTTGGCTAGGCCTTGAGTCTTGGCCAGTTCATGCCATTTTTCCTCGCTCTTTTTTCTTCTGTGAGGAATCTTTTGATTACGGATCAATTGCCTCTGCCATTTGTGGCACTTCTCATTCTTAGGTTGCTGGAGTGTTGATCCCTCAACGGGATCTTATTTCTGACTATAGGCTTCTTAATCTCATCCTTTGCGCCAATATTGCTCCTAAAGGCTATACTTCTGAGATTTTCCAGTCACAAGGTTTTCTTATGTGGGCCATTACAAATCGTCAATCTATTAATAATTGCTTAGTTATGTTTTCTGCCCTTGTGCGGGTGGTTGATGGTAAATCCTCCCTTGGTTTACCTTTTGGGTTTCTCATTACTCAGTTTCTCCATTCTCTCCGTGTCCCTAAATATCATTCTGGGGCTCACCCCGATGAACTTTCTTTTCTACCTCAACCAATCATGAAAACCACCCTTAAGTAGAGTTCCTCCCATCTTCCCAAAGTATCCCCTACTATAGGTACCTCCGGATCTGGAGCTGCTGATACCGAGGAGCTGGGTCTTGACCCTGATGTTGATCTACCCCCCGAGCTGGAGATTCTTGACCGGTTAGCACGTCTGGAGGCAGACATAGGATTGATTCGGGATGGCGTCAACCTCCTCCATGCTGATGTTCAAGGCTTCATTCAGCATGAGCATGCCGTCTGGCAGGAACAGCAGGAGTTCATGGCGTTTGTGTGTGCCCGTCTCCCTCCTTATTAGTGACTATTTTTTTGGTTCGTTGTGTTTGTTTTGTCATACTTTGCTTGGTCATACTTTGTTTTTTCTGGTTCTTTTTCCATGGGGCTTAGCAATTCCGTGCCAAAGGGGGAGATATTTTTGCTCATGCACAGGTGGTTTGGGTATACATTTGGTTGTTATTGGATATAGTTCTGGGTACTTTCCTTTGCTTACTTGGATATACTTTGGTTTCTTGGATATACTTGGTACACATTTTAGATATTAAATGGATCTTGATATTGAATGGTTATTGACATATATATCTGTGTACATACTCTTGTTTATGCCAGTTTTTATTATTGGTTTGTGCATCTTCTGAATGGTTGCCTTCATTATGTTGGTTTGTTTTTTTGTCATAGAATTTTCAAAGGGGGAGATTATTAGAATTTTTTCCTAATGTCATATTCCAACTTGTTTGGTAACTCTGTGACAATATAATATTGTTGGAACGGAAAATATTTTTGAACCGACGTCGTGATCGAAAAAAATGACGTGTGCGTTTATCATGAAAAATCGAGAACAATATTAATCTAAATAGTATTACACCTTTATGAAACTTGTCAAAAAGTTTCAATAAGTCCCGAATACGTTGAAGGCGACCTTGCAACCTTCTCACGTATGTCCCGAACGCACTACGACGATCACGGTGTGTAGGCACCGATTCCGATCGAAGATTTTTTTTTTCAGTTTCTTCTCACACCTGTCTCCAAAAAGCAAAAATAAATTTGCCAAAAGAGAGAGGGGACGGCGGGTTGGTGTGTGTGTATTAGGATTTTAGGTTTTCTTTTTATATAAAAAGCCACCTTGTGATATATTCTACATATATCAAAGATAATGATAAGAACATATATTCTCTTTCCTAAAACTAAGGAAGAGATATATATCTTCCATAAAACCAAATTCCCTCCCCTAATTAGGGCCGACCACTTAGGGAGAAAACTATAGGTGTGCCAAAAGACTAAAATGCCCCTCATTATTTAATTTAATCCCTAAATGTCCCCGGCGGCAAAACCGACATTCTAATTAAATTGAATAATTACCGAAACCAATAAGAAATATATCCGTGCGTATAGTGGGCTACGTGAGGGATCAGGAGAAAGTATAGGACTCGGGCTAGCCGTATGAGAAAATCGAATATCCTTAACTTTGTCCCCAAATTAGATCCTTTCTCGTACGAACTAGAACTTTTTCCACTAAAGGTCCTGACAGAACTCCCGGCCCTAACTCAAATTATGTCTTGAGTTTTTAATTATCAAATGCACTGAATTCTCTCCACGTTTAAGACATGGGTTTTCGATAAATAAATTAGGTTACTGACAACCCGATTTAATTACTCTCTTTTCGTCGCAACCGCGCCGCTTAACCTTTTGATATGTCGGATCCGAAAACCCACTGTACAGGTTCAGCATAATCAAACCTATAAGCAAAGCACATGAGGGGGAACTCCTTAACCTAAATCGGACGCGATTTCTGTCAGCTGATTATCAATCATCGAACAAATAATGCCAGTATCCAACTCCTCGGTATTGTTGATCTCATGGAGAAAATCTCAACCATTAACGACTCAAAGTACTGTACATCATCTGAACACAATTAATCAATCACTTCGGGATTAAGAGTTCGTACAATACATGAT
>JAULJZ010186275.1:0-21640 GCA_032270985.1 Heliamphora pulchella | reverse complement strand
TAGTTCTTTAGTGGTGTGAACTGTAATTCAGTATTTTATGAAAATTACAGAAATCGCTGCGTCTTTCCATAATTGCATAAATCGCTGGTAGATATCTGTGTTCTACTAAAAGTCTTACTCATAATTACTTTTCAGGTCCCTACTGTAGCCCTATATATATGCGGGTAGACTGAGCCAGTTTTATACATGATATATCATATTTTGTCTCTTAAGACTAAATATATTTGGGTTCTGCCGATATGAGTTCTCAATAGTCCGTAGCCCACACTACGTTCAAGAATCGCGTAAAAGAATACAATAGAAGACCTGACAGGAGGTTTAACTTGGAATCAAATCGTAGTTGAAGAATCGATCGACAAATGTAGTCTTCTAAATTAACTTTGGTTGCACGGGTTTTATTTTGATCGTTCGACGTCAAAAATTTATCTGGAACCTGTTTCGGCATTTTTCCGTCTAGTTAATTTTCTACCAAAAATTGTTTGCAAAAAAAATGATCTTGACAGTATTGCCTCCAACAAAAATACCTAGACAATGCTTCACATATGACTAAAATTTGATTTGTCTAGAGCACTAGAGCTTAAAAAATCTAGGATCGTCTCCCAAACCTAGTGTTGGAGGCAAAACTGTCAAGATCATTATTTTTGTAAATACTTTTTGATAAAAATTAACTGAACTAACAAACGCCAAAACGGGCATCAGATAAAACTTTTGATGTCGAACGATCAAAATAAAATCTCGTGCATCCACAATTAATTTAGAAGAAATATCTTTTTTCAATTAATTCTTCAACTACAATTTTGATTACGAGTTGAAGCTCCTATCAGACCTTCTATTGTATTTCCTTATGCGATTTTCAAACGTAATGTGGGTTACGAACTTTCGAAAACTCATACCGACAGAACCTGGTCAGCTTTAGTCTCGAAAACAAATTATGAATTTGGTTCAGCCTACCCGCATATTTATAAGGGTACAGCAGGAACCCGTAGAGTAATTATGATAAAAATTTCTAGTGTAATCTAAATATGTCTCAAACGACTTCCACAATTAAGCAAACTTCTCAGCAATATCTGTAATTATGAAAAACTTGCAGTGGTTTCTGCAATTTTTATAAAACACTAAATTACATATCACACCACTAAAGAACTGTAATTGCACTCTAAACCATAATTTCAAGACCTTCTTGCATTAAGCTCTTGTTATTAAATGTTTAACTCATCTCCCCACGTTAAGATTCTCGATACTCGTCAATTAAATTTAATTACTTATATTTTAATTTAATCGACATCTTAAAATTTCTTAAACCCTTCTACTTAACTTATTTAACTACTGGATAATCAAATTCACCTATAGGATTTGACCCGTCAAAATTTATAAACTTACTTAAGAGAGTATCGTCAATCCCGATTTTTCGAGACGTAAATTTCGTCAATAATTAATATTTACCATATAAATAATACTACTATCTAACTCACCGAAAATATAAACTCATATAAGATAGCATACTCTAATAAATCAAAACAATGAATATTAAATATACGTAAATCAAAAATTATTTCAGGATTAAGAGCGTAAGCACTATTCATAATAACCTTGGGGTATTAATTAATTTATATAGTCAGTATAAAATTAATTACCCCAATGTGTCCCGTTCAATATACACAAAGTGTATTAGCACAGAGAGTTAGAATAATAGACGATGCTATTATCTGTTCCCCGTAACCGAGACAGGCATACTAAAATTCTGTATTACAGTCGCACCGATAGTTTGTCGAATTCCATCTAAATTGTGAGAAAATAACTTATATTTTGTAAGAACCTAAAATATGATCTTCTGTGTGCAAATCGTACTCTACACACCAGATTAAATACTGTACAGAATAATTAACATCCATGCATAACATTAAAGAAATAATATTGCATACATTGCTCATTAAGATTTTCATAAAATAAAAAATTAATTTTATTAAAATAAAATTAAATACTAAAAATATAGTTTTCAATATACAACCCTAACAATCTCCCACTTATACCCAAAAGCATGCTGTCATGCATCTGACTCCCATGCCCTTTACATGACTATCAAAAGTCTTAACCGGTAAACACTTTGTAAAAAGATCTGCAAGGTTATCTCCTGATGCAATCTTAGTTACAGTAACATCACCCATCTGTACAATTTCTCGTATCAGGTGATACTTGCGCTTAATGTGCTTTCCTTTCTTGTGGACTCTTAGTTCCTTCGAGTTTGCAACCACTCTGCTATTATCACAATAAAGTACAACAACCGACTGAACTGAAGTTACCACATCCAGATCCAACAGGAAGTTCCTGAGCCAAACGGCTTCCTTAGCTGCTTTAGAAGCTACCACGTACTTGGTCTCCATGGTGAAATCAACAATGCAGGACTACTTGATATTCCTCTAACTAATAACTCCACCTCCTAAGATAAACAAATATCCTGAGGTAGACTTACGAGAATCCTTGTCTTACTAAAAATCTGAGTCTGTGTACCGTAAAGGTACTAGATTGTCTGCCTGGTAACCAACACATAATCCTTAGTCCTTTTCAGGTACTTGATTATATTCTTTACTACAGTCCAATGCTCTTACCCTGGGTTAGACTAATATCTATTAACCATGCCAACGGCAAAACAGATGTCGGGTCTAGTGCAAAGCATTGCATACATGAGACTTTCTACTGCCGAAGTATAAAGAACTGCCTTCATCTTCTCTATCTTATCTGGTGTCTTAGGACACTGATCCTTAGATAGAGTGATTTCATGCCTGAAAAGGAGAAACCCTTTCTTAGAATCCTGCATGCTAAAATGAACATAGATATCATCGATATACTTTGCTTGTGATAAGTCCAACATCTTTTGTTTTTAATCTCGCACAAGTTTGATCCCAAGGATGTGACCGGCTTCTCCCATGTCCTTCATATCGAATTGCCTAGATAACCATACTTTAACCATAGATAATCCCCCCACATCATTTTTAATGAGCAAGATATTATCTGCATAAAGTACTAGAAAGATCACCATGCTTCTGTCGCGTTTCTTGTATGCACATGACTCATTTGAACTCTGATCAAAACCATCAAACTTTATGGCTTAATCAAACTGAGTATTCTAATACCTTAATGCCTGTTTAAGTTCATAAATGGATCTCTTAAGCTTGCACAACATGTGTTCTTGGCCCTTTGCTATGAAACTGTCTGGTTGTACCATATAGATACACTCATCATGACTTCCGTTAAGAAAAGTTGTCTTGACATTCATTTACCAGATTTTGAAATCGAAATGAGCAGCAATGGATATGAAAATCCAAATAGACTTAAGCATAGCTACAAGCGAAAAGGTTTCCTCATAATCGATCCCTTCTTTCTGAGTGAATCCATTAGCAACAAGCCTAGCTTTAAAGGTTTTAACCTTCCCATCTTCTCTTTTCTTCCTCTTATAGATCCACTTACATCCAATGGGTTTTAATCTTTCGGGTGGTTCTACAAGTTTCCAAACCTTATTGGAATACATAGGTTCTATCTCAGAATTCATAGCTTTTTGCCAAAGATTTGCATCTTTATCTTGAAGTGCTTCATTATAGTTACAAGATTTAGTATCTAGTTCTGTCAGGATCTTGTCAAAAGATCTTCGAAGAACATGTACCGATTAGGTTAATGAATAACCCTCCCACTACGACGAGGCACTACCTGTGTCTGTGTACTAGCAGTAATACGCTGTGCAGAATCTGAATCCTATGCATCAGCACCCTATTTATAATTTGCACATGTCTTGATAATTCTCCCACTACGACGTGGCAATGGGATATCAGTGATTTATGGTTTCTCTTCCGTTCTACTGGTATTTTCTTTCATTTTTTCAGAATAATATTGCTTTTAGGCTTCTGGTCCATAATATAATCCTCTTCCAAGAATCGGACATTGGTGCTAACAATGACCTTTGATCCTTAGGATTATAAAATAGACCACCCTTCGTTCTCTTGGAATACCCCACAAAGAAACAGACTTCTGTCCTTAGTTCTAACTTACCTGTGTTCCCTTTCAGCACATGTGCGGAAAACCCCCAAATTCGAATATGTTTTAGACTAGGCTTATGCTCAGTTTACAATTCTGTGGGAGTAGAAGGTACAAACTTAGAAGGTATCAAGTTCAGAATGTAAGCCGCTATCTCTAATGCGAGTTCCCAAAACAAATCGGGTAAACCTGAATAACTTATTATGGTTCTTAACATCTGTATAAGAGTCTTATTACTTCTTTCAACTACGCCATTCTGCTGTAAAGTGCTAGATGCAGTCAATTGAGATATTATTTCATCTTATAACAGGTAATCCCTAAACTCTGCAAAGTGGTACTCTTCACCACGGTCAGATCGTAGTGATTTGATACTTTTACCCAGACGCTTTTTCGCTTTCGCCTTGAATTCTTTGAATTTCTCAAAGCATTCAGACTTATAGTATATCAGGTAAATGTATATATACCTTAAGTAATCATCAATGAAACTGATGAAGACTCAAAGCCACCTCTAGTCCAGATTGTCGTAGAACTACACACATCAGAGTGAACTAGTTCCAACGGTTCTTTAACTCTATAGCCTTTGGCCGAAAAGGGTCTCTTGGTCATCTTACCCTCTAAGCATGATTCAAAGACTGAAAGTGCCTCCACTTCCAATGAATTCAAAGGTCCATCTACTACCAGTCTGTTTATCCTTTTTAGATTGATATGACTCAAGCATAAGTGTCAAAGAAACGTTTGGTTCATTAAAGAATGAAACTTTCTCTTCTATGATAAATTAAATTTATCATTTAATTCAGTCAGTTGCAGTGTAGAAGATATTGAAATAATAACATAAAGATCATCCACCAATGTACCAAAACAGATAACCCGTTTATTATCTTTAATAATCACAGCGTCATTAAAATAAACTAAATATCTGTCTTTAACCAATCTAGAAACGAAAACTAAATTCCTTTTAATGAAAGGTACATAAAGACAATCTCTTAATATTAAAACTTGATCTCTACCAAAATTGTGAGTGACATCTCCTACTGCAACTGCTGTCACCTTTATATTATTGACCATATGTAGGTAAATCTCTCCATTACTAAGTTGTCTGGTTTCCTAGAACCCTTGCGAAGAATTGCAAACCTGATTAGTGGCTCTCGTATCTACACACCAGGTACCGGTAGATAACACTGCTAAACATGTTTCCACAACTAATGAACAGAAATTACCTTGATTGTTTTGCCTTCTGAGAAAACTGGACATAGCTTTTTCGGGTGCCGTGTCTAGTTGTAGTGAAAACATCTGTCTTTTGGTTTTTTTACACCAGTCTGTGGCCTACTAACTACCCTGAAAATCGTGTCTCCCTATTTCTGAACTTTTTTTTTCTTCATGCTTTTTGACCCAGAGGAAAAATCTTTTTAAAAAACAAACACATTTTCTAGTATTGAAGGAATACCCTTGGTAGTTAACGCTATATCCAAGTTACTTTTCCAGTCAGCAAAATTTGGTTCCATTAGTTTGTTTTCTTTGAGTATTGAAGCGGGTGGATTGAAAGCTATTTTAATTCTAAGAATCACATAATTAAAAATACCGTTAATTATGACGAGCAATACTTTAAATTTATTTCAATTTGGTTCCCTCTACCATTTTAAAAGAAATTCGCCAGCAACCTGGTACCCTGTGAATAGCATGCTTCGATGGGAGGACGTCTACTATCCATCGTTTATCAAGATAGGCCAATTCTTACTAATTCTACTATCTAGACAACTGACTCTGCCAAGTAAAATTAAATAGATGACATAGTTTCGGTTCAGTATATAATAGTAGTGACTCAAATAGAGAGGATACTATTATATACAGCTAAGTGTTAACCATCACTTAATCCCAAATTAATCGCTTTGCAATGAACACTTCAGATAGAGAAGTGATCCACATTAACAACTATCCATGGTTATCCTTAAAGGGGGTTTGTACTGCCGATACCGCAATTAATGTGTCCGACGGAGAGGAATGACTTACTGCTAACACGCATGATTTAATTAAATTGCCTACAAATTGGTGATGGTGACCCCAAAATTTATCTATGAATAAATTTTCTCTCCTACTTAGATTTTAAAAATTTTTTGAGAGTTATAAAAATTCGTTTAATTAAAATAAATTTATTAATTTTGAAAACCACACGATCTGAAAGAATCAAGCATCTTTCCGTGTACACGATTCTAAAGATTCTGATTTGCCAAACTATCTTTTCATGTTTTGATGCGTAACAAATAAAATTTAATAAATGCGTAATTTTTTCTTCAGCTTTTTAGCTAAGGCAGTGATTAAAAGTATTTATTTATTTTATTTTTCGTTTCATATTTTTTGAAAAATAATTATTTATTTAGGTTAAATATTTTTCTATTTAATTAATTATAAATTCAGAATTAATTTTCATATTTTTTCAAAATATCTGATTTAATAAAAAAACATCTTAAACGTGTTATTTTGTAAAAAATAAAATATCTAAAAAAAATTTATTTAATTAAAAAAATATAATTTTATTTTTCATTACAAAATATTTTAATTAAAATCGAATTTTTCAAATTAATTAACTTAACAGAAAAAATAAAACAGATATACATCATTCACGTAGTTAATATGAATATAAATGCAATATATATATATATATATCCCGATTTTATGATCGAATCGAAACTTTGATTAGTTTCAGTCTCCTGTTGAATATAAGCTGTAAGAATCTCATTCCAAACCAGTTTTTTGTATTCTGATTGCATCAGGCTTCTCTGATACACTATGATATACAAATATATCACACGAGGATCGAAATATATTAGAATGTCGTGATCAAAACAGCCCCGAACCAGCTCTACAACCGCAGGCCACCAGCTACCGCCGGCTTTAGGCAGTTTTTGCCGCCTCCTCCGTGCTCCATTTTCGACATTACTTTTTTTAAAAAAATAGCTCTCAAAAAAGAGTATTTTTCTATCAAAAAAACAGAATGAAAACTACCCGAAAAATAGCTTTCGATGAGCCTCAAACAGCCGCCACCGTTGCCGCTTGCGCCGCCGCCTCTTTAGCCCATTGTTTGGAATTTTTTCGGTAGTGTTTTTGCTCCTATTTTTTATGGAAAAATAGCACAAATATCTAAAAACCTGTTTGTTAGAAGAAGCCTCGAAAACAATTCCCAAAAAGCCCCGAAAACAACCTTGAACGGCCACCGGTGCCTCCACCGGTTGTCGCTACCCCCGCCGGTTTTTTCTCCATTGTTTGGGAGCAGTTTTTTTCTCAATTTTTGGACTATTTTTGTAGTGGCATTTTACTGCTATTTTATGCCAAAAAAGGCTCAAAATTAGTCTCAAAAATATCAAAAAAACTATCGAAAAATAGTTCCGAACCGCCGCCAGTGGTGCCACCGACGAGCTATTTTTAATCTAGTTTTTTTCATGTTTTTGGGACATATTTTAATACTACTTTTAAGCCTAAAAATTGAAAAAAAAAGCTACTGGAAAATATGTCAAAAAAATTGTAAAAAAACCACTGCGATCCATGGCCCGTAACTCCCGAAACCACCACTGTTGCCACCGCCTATTCTTCGTGTTATTGGATATTCAACCTGTTTTTAAATATTCTAAACAGATATTTAAATACAAATAACTACTATTACATTGAAACCTATGTGTCATAGGCTCACATTCGATCTAGAAAAAATTTAATCTATCACAATCAACCCACGTGATTAAAAATAATTAAATCATCATCCAAACTATTCAATCAGACATGAAAAATATGATGATCATAAAATCAAGATTAGAACACCTGCAAAATAAAGTTAGCACAGTTCTAAAATACTTGGCTCCGATAAACTGTAAACAAAAACAAAACGACTCTAATACCAATTGTTAGAGGCAAAACTGTCAAGATCATTGTTTTTGTAAACAATTTTTGATAAAAATTAACTAGACGAACAAACATCGAAACGGGCTCCAGATAAAACTTTTGATGTCGAACGATCAAAATAAAAACCCGGGCATCCACAATTAATTTAGAAGAAATATCTTTTTTCACTCGATTCTTCAACTACGATTTTGATTCCGAGTTGAAACTCCCGTCAGACCTTCTACTGTATTATTTTATTCTTGAAGACAAATTATGAATTTTGTTCAGTCTACCCGCATATTTATAGGGTTACAATAGGGACCTATGGAGTAATTAGGACAGAAACTTCTAGTGTAACCCAGATACGTATCCAGCGGTTTCTGTAATTAAGCAAGCCTCTCAGCGGTATCTGTAATTATGAAAAACTTGCAACAGTTTTTGAAATTTTCATAAAATACTAAATTACAGTTCACACCACTAAAGAACTGTAATTGCACTATAAATCATAATTTCTAGACCTTCTTGCATTGAGCTCCTGTTATTAAATGCTTAACTCATTTTTTCACGTTAAGATTTTCGATACCCGCCAATTAAATTTAATTACTGACATTTTAATTTAATCGATATCTTGAAATTCTTTAAGCCCTTTCATTTAACTTATTTGACCGCCAGATAATCAAATCCATCTGTAGGGTTTGACCCAGTCAAAACTTATAGGCTTCCTTAAGAGGTATCGTTAATCCCGATCTTTCGAGACGTGAATTTCATTAATAATTAATATTCACTATATAAATAATACAGTTATCCAATTCACCGAAAATATAGACCCATATAAGATTACACCCTCTAATGAATCAAAATAATGAATATTAAATATACATAAATCAATAATTATTTCAGGATTAAGAGCGTAAGCACTATTCATAATAACCTTGGAGAGTAAATTAATTTATATAGTTAGTATAAAATTAATTACCCTAATGTATCACATTCAATACGCACAAAGTATAATAGCACAAAATGTCAGAACAATAGACGACGCTATTATCTGTTCTCTATAACCAAGACAGTTTTACTAAAACTCTGTGGTACAGTCGTACCGATGGTATGTCCATTTCTATCTAAACTGTGAACAAATAACTTATATTCTGTAATAATCTAAAATTTGATCTTCTGTGTGCAGCTATACTCTACACACTAGATTAAATAATATACAGAATAAAGGACATTCATGCATAACATTAAAGAAATGATATTGCATATATTGCTCATTAAGATTATTATAAAATGAAAAATTAATTTTATTAAAATAAAATTAAATACTAAAAATATAATTTTCAGTATACAACCCTAATTCCTAAGACCTAGACAACGCTTCGCATATGATTAGAGTTTGAAACAAGATTTTCCTAGCGCACCAGGGCTTAGAATGCCTAGCTCACTAGGGCTTGAGAGACCTAAGACACCATCTAGACTTAGAAGTACCTAGATAATGCTTTGCATATGATTAGAATTTGATTAATTCTCTCTCTTCATTCCTTTCTTTCATTCCATTTGATCTGACTGCTTTTATTATGCTATTTGATCCTCTTCCTTTTTGCTTCTAAAGGCTGGTCGATCTATCCGTGGCTTTGGCAGCTTTGGGGGACGTATTAGAGTGGTATGCTGCTCTTCCTACCCCCTAAACGAGCTTTTATCGTTGGTTCTGGCTTTGCTCACTTCATACCATTGCTAGGTGAGACCAGCAATGACAGGATCCAGATAACAGCACTGGCAAAGATGTGGTGGGAGACCACCAACACATTCCTTTTCACAACGTTCGAGGTGACCCTAACTCCACTTGACTTCGCCATGCTCACCGATATCCAAGTTAGCAACGATCTCATCCCATTCGATCTCGACATCCCACTATCAACAAAAGCTCTTACCTATTTCTTGGGCATAGTTTCGACTCAGATAGACCAAGGACATGTCAGGTATACCTAGTTTTACTCTCACTTCCATCATTTCCACTACACCGAGCCCCGTCACAACAAGTGGGTCACCCGAGCTTTCCTACTACACATGTTCGGTATCTTCTTGTTCGCAAATAAGGAGAACACCATCCATCTTCATTATTTAGGAGCCCGCTTCCACCTAGATTGGGTCGCGTCATATGACTGGGGAGGCATGGCTCTTGCTACTCTCTATGGCTCTATGAGGGCAGTAATGAGGATCCCACAAGAGCTTAGCGTAGGGGGATACTGAAGAATCTGAGAGGTATATTCTTATCTCTGTATTTTTATACTTTCATTCATTTACATATTTGTCATATGTTCTTCTGCTGACTTCTTCTTTTGTAGTTGTGAAGCTACAAGTTCCTTAAAATGCATGTTCTGCAGAACTCATGTGCCGATCCTATGGTGATCCCTCACACCGCTCGGTGAGCCCGGGGGCTGAAGAGGAGAAAGCATGGAGGAAAGACTTTAGATCAATTTCGTCAGTCTTTGGACCGGTTGACCCTAGACCAGGTATAATTTTTACTTCTTGTTCTCTGCTCTGTTCACTGTACTGTATTGTTCACATTGCTCTCTGCCAGTCACTGATTTGTTCGCTACTCTATTACTGCTATTAATCTGTTTATTGCTCTGTTATTGTTACTAATCTGTCCTCTGCTCTGTTCATTGATCTACTATTCACTGTACTATTTACGACTTGTTCTTTACTCTTTATCCTGTCTCTATTTTCTAACCAGACATCTTCTTCCTTTATAGGTTCCCTAGGATTTTTGGTGGGGGATGAAGGATAGGGCTGGCATAGATCTAATACGCAGTCATGGTACTTCTGGGTTACAGTTTTACTAGAGGGCCCATTTTTCTGGGAGTTGTATTTGAGAGAGAAAATCGTTCGATAGTCCCTCGCCTTCATCATTTCCAGATCCCCGTACCTCATTCAGCTTCCATGCATCAGACAAATTATATGGGCGTCCTCGACATTATGCTAGAGGTAGCTAGAACTCTAGTGTCTGCTTTTCTAGAGCTGACCGGAGATTAAACAACATGGGCGATGGGACATCTGATGGGACTGATGGGTCCTCATCCAATAGTCGTAGAGGTTCCACCAGCTGGATAGGGTAGAGCCAAGAGGAGAGGGAGAGATGTAGAGGCAGCAGCCACCCTGGAAGGAGGAGCTGGAGTAGGAGCAGGAGCAAGAGACGTAGGATCTGGAGCAGGTGGAGCTGGAGCTACTGGAGCTGCTAGTGTTGAAGCAGCTGGAGCAGGAGGAGTGATGGGTCTAAAGATTCCATGGGATGTCCCTACCTATATAGCGGGCCACCTGTTTGCCCTTCCTGTTCTAGTTCTGCTAGCCCCGAAGTTTAGAGCCTATATCCCTCAAGTTTGTCCTTACCCCTCCTTTTTCTTCCTTCTTATTACCTTCTTTGTTTGGTTTTCTCAAACTGCATCTTCTATTCACAGGTTAATCAGACGTGGATAGATCGTGTGATGCTTCTATTGTCAGGGCATAAAGCATTGATTCGCCAGCAGGATGCAACTATTCGGGCAGCTGGCATTGCCTTTGATCTAGTGGCCATAGTGAGTACCTTCTAACTTCTTTAGCTCGTTGAATTTTTTAGTATCTCGTACTTATCTTTATCTCCTTTTAACGGCCACGGGCTCCAGTTCCAGGCCTAGCGCAACCACAGGTTCCAATTCGAGGCCCAGCACGAGGTCATGGGTCCCGTGCCTCTTTCTAAGCTCGCTCTATTTGAGGTCTACTTCATCTGCTCGAAGCCGTTCTCGAGTTATATCAACTTCTTCTAGCAGTGGTGGCATTGACATCGATGATTTGGATGTGCCGTTTGATGAGGCTAGTCCTTTAGAGACAGTGAGAGAGAGAGATCCCCCTTTTTCATACTGATTCATCCCACATACATTCTGATCCTTTATGATACATTTGGGTCTTTCGAGCCTATGTGCCACAGTTTCACTGGTTGCCAGGTCAGGGTGTTCCTGCACTTTCAGATACACTTGGACCTTCGAGCCTTTTTTTTACCTGCCTGTTTATATGCTTGAGCTTGCATGATTCTTCTTCCCGTTAGTTGTACAATACATGATACAGATCTTGAATTACTATCTAGATTTATATAAATTTTATTTCTTATTCTCACCCAGCATGAATGCCTTGCTTGAAAGCAATAAACAATAGAAAAGAAATCACAGAATATAAGATATACAAAAAGGGTGCAAAAGGAGATATACCCGCTGCCTTCGAAGGTTGTGGGTGTTGGAGGCAAGACTGTCAAGATATTTATTTTTGCAAACGATTAATGAAAAAAATTAATTGGACGGACAATCGCCAAAATGGACTCCAGATAAAACTTTTGATGACGAACGATCAAAATAAAATCCGTGCATCCGAAGTTAATTTAGAAGAATATCTTTTTACCGGTCAAATCTTCAACTATGATTTGAATCCAAGTTGAAGCTCATATCTGATCTTCTATTATATTCCCTTATGCGATTCTCGGATATAGTGTAGGCTATAATCCTCCGAGAACTTCTACCAGCAGAACCAGAATAGTTTTAGTTTTAGAAGACAAGTTATGAAACTGGTTCAGCCGACCCGCATATATATAGAGCTATAGCAGGAACCTGGGGATTAATTATGTGTAAGACTTTTAGTGGAACACAGGCACGTATTAGCTGTTTTTGCAATTAAGCAAATCTCATAGCAGTATCTGCAATTATAAAAAACCAACAGTGGTTTCTGCAATTTCTATAAAACATAGAATTACAGTTCACACTACTAAAGAACTATAATTGCACTCTGATCCATAATCTTAAGACCATATAGTATTGAGCTCCTATTATTAAATGCTTACAATTTCTCCCCACATTAAGATTTTTGATACCCGCTAGTTAAATTTAATTACTGACAATTTAATTTAATCAGCATCTTGATATTCCTTAAATTCTTTCGCTTAACTTATTTGACCGCTGGATAATTAAATCCACCTATAAGGTTTGGCCCGGTCAAAACTTATAAGCTTCTTTAATGGGGTATCGTCAATCCCGATCATTCAGGACGTGAATTCCGTCAATAATTAATATTTTCTATATAAATAATACCGCTATCCAACTCACTAAGAATATAGACCCATATAAGATCGCACCCTCTAATGAATCAAAACAGCGAATATTAAATATATGAAAATCAATAATTATTTTAGGATTAAGAGGAAATCACTATTCATAATAATCTTGGGATGTGAATTAATTTATATAGTCAGTATAAAATTAATTATGTAATCATCCGAACTCAAGATACGAATAAAAAAAGAAAGAACATCTCAAAATAAACAAAATCTTGAACCTAAGTTCGGTAAGAAGAACCAACCTGACCGTTTAACCTTTTCAAGCCCAAGACCCGAGACAGAGTGGGAATCACACAAGCATATATTAAAACCCTAATGTTAAGAATAAGAATTCAAAATTATAAGTCCAAGTCGTTTAAGACAAGAGTTACGCTAAAAAAGTCAAGAAACGAACCAATGTGAAAATATCTGAATTTTCTCCTACAATTAAATAAAAAAAATTATTTTGATATATATATATATATATATATACATTCAAGTGACTAACCTAGGAGAATGTGCTAAAACTAGGTGAGCAAGTTTCATAAACTCAAGTAATGTTTAAAGTAACTAAGGTTAGTTAACACATGGTTAAAAAAACTTCCTAGGAAGCTTCCAATTTGACTTTTGACTATAAAAAGAGACCCAATCCACGCTTTCTCTTCATAATTTAGTGCATATAGAGAGGGAGAGAGAGAGAGAGAGAAGAAGAAGAAGAAGAAGAAGAAGAAGAAAAGAGAAGAAAGAAGGAGAAGCATCCATAGAGCTTGAAAGCTAAGTCCAAGGTTTTCCATTACTAAGAAACAACTTCTAAACAAGGTAATCAAGGCTCTTAACACTTTTAATTTTATACACATCAAATACCTCTTTTATTATTTTAAAATAAAAATCAAAGATCAAGAACCAAAAACTCACAAATAAAGGCGTCATGGTTGGTTTTTGGGGTTGTTCGGTATGAATGTTAAAGTTGTGAGTTGGTGTGGATTTTTCCATGGGTTCCATGACTACTATAAGTTCTATAACAATGATATATTGAAGTACAACACATGTATACAAAGAAGATGGGTCAAAAACTTACACACATGACACTAAGAGGCTAGAACCAAAATAAGCCTATGTTTTGGGCATTTTGAGCTTTCTGTCCTGATATTTGGAATATCATAACTCAATGTAGAAAAATTTTCTAAGCATGTTCTCTATATCGAGACCTAGATTTTTGTGTTATCTTTCATCCAAAATTGGTTTTAACTCATTTGAGTAAGTAGAACTCGAGATACTGCAATTCTACCAAAGTGTATCGATTTTTAACCAGTCAACAATGCAGACCTAAAAATCCTAGTTTAAAATGAGATTCGAGTTTCGGACAAAACATGAAAGTTGTAGAAAACATGTTTATCTAGCTACCCACCAACAATAAGCACAAAATAATGAGTTTTGATAGGTCAAAACCCCTTTTAAACTCTCTATTATGTTTCAACCCTCAAGGAATACTTTTGCCACATATTTTTGTGTAGCCCAAATCCCCTATTTTTAGTGATCTATTCCAAAAGTGGTCTACATGAACTTTGTATCTAACCTACTGAACTACATGCTGTCCCAAAATCATACCTTGAATCCTTAGGATGATTCCTTAAAATCGTTTCAAACCCTCTGTCCAAAATCAACTCTGCTAGGCAAGTGAAGGATTGGGCAAGTGCGTAGTACCCCTTAAACCTAAAAAGAAAGTAACCATGTCCCTAAAATCAAGAAAACATTCAATGTCTAGAATCGTTTTAGTACTTCACATTCTAAGAGGGGTAGAACTCTGCGTTGACGTTCAAGTCATGTTTGCTTGCTAGGCATGAAAGTTTTGTTACCCAAGGAGCAAGCTTAGCTCGTTGACAAAGGCTCAGTTCGTACGCATATAAGATAAGGTGAGAGTGATTACCCATTATCTTGAACATGAGTTTATGTAAATGATGCTTGAAAATACTTTGAAGCGCATGTTTTGAACTATGACCAATATGACGATCGCATGAACCTGTTGTTTTCAAAAGCCATGATGTTTTTAATTCAAGTGTGCTATCTATGATATTCTGAGCAACATAATGTTACAATGAAAGTATGATTAATGTTGTGTGATTGTTCCAAAGTTCCAAGTTACAAGAGTTTTCAGTCCTTTATATTCCGTTATGAGGGAGGTTACCCAACTATGGATTTTTCATTTGTCCCTACAGGGGAGGTTTCCCATTAAGCGGAGGTTTTTTCCTTAAAGGCTTTTGGGCTGAGTCCCAGGTTTTTAGAACATACCACTCGTGCTTGGTGGAGAATGGCCCTTATTCCATCACGTTGCTATCCGTGCATTGCGAATTGAGGTTACGGTACCGTCGAAACTCCCGATTGTGAGGTTGACGACTACTTGGACATTGTTGGGGTTTGAGTCTAGATTTGTGAAAGTGGTCATGCATTTTAAATTTGTGGCGGTTGAGCCAGGAACATATTTCTGTTTACAATACTAAGAAGGTTCTGTATAATCTGCGATATTTTCATGAAAAATGTGATGAATTATTTTTAGAAAGAGTTTTCAGTTATCTTTAACTAAGTAACTGTCTTTTCTATTCATAATAATGCTAAGTGCGCTCTTCTGTAACCTCTGTGGTTAGAAATACCAGGAACGGCTAGGAGTTAGTCCACCACAGATGTCGTCGAGTAGTTTTGGTCCTGGTGTTGGGAATTGTTTTGGTTCAGTTTTCTTTTGTTTAGTTCTTAGTTTTGGAAGAGCTTCAAGAATAAGACCCTGGAGGTTTTTGATGTTTTAGAAGTAATGTATTCCCTTGGGATAGTGAATCCCTAGTGACTCATGTATACCTCTTTTGACATTAAGGTGTTGTGGTTGCTTAGAAGTTCTTGTTTGGTCTCTTAATATCTTTATCCCTTGTCTTTCTTTTTAGCCACCGATCTGCGGCGGGATCACATCCCTTTGTACAGGTTTGGTACCTTGCTGGAGCGGGGTGTTACATTTTGGTATCAAAGCTCTAGGTTATAGGTTCTGTAGACTTATTAGAGTGTGGTCTGTGGTGGACCGTAGGATAAGCGTGTCATCTCGTCGTCTGTTGAGAAGAGTGGTTTAGGCTTGGGGTTGTCATACTTTTGCCTTCGGGCATCTGACTGACTGGCATTGAGGTCCATTTGGGAAATGTGTTCAGCAGATGCAGGGTCTTAATTGGATGTTTAAGCAAGTTATCAGATTGGGGAGATAACCCGGGAGGGACCTTGCGTTGATGTCATTTTGCAAAGTCAAAGTGGGTTATCAGATTAAGGGGGATGAACCTTGTGTCATTAAAAACTTTCGTAGACAGTTTGTTCTTATCCTTATGTCTATAAGTTGGACTCCTGTGTCAAGCCCTAAGTCATAGCTTTCCTACGATAGGAAGGAGCATAGAGAAACTCGGACGGAGCATCATTCAACCTGAACTAGTATAATGAGGCACAACAAGAAGAATCTCCGCAAGTGAGACCGGTCGAACTTGATCCAACTGCTAGGATGCTGGAGGCAATCGTTAGACTGACCGAAGAGAACATGAGTTGGATCACAAGGTGATCTGAAAGGAACAATAACCCTTTAATCAAACAATTTAAGGATCTGGGTGCGAGGGAGTTCATAGGAACCCTTAGCCCTGCAGAAGTAGAAAACTTGTTGAAGGATGTCGTGCGTATCCTGAATAGGTTAGGGGTAGATGCAGATAATAGGTTTGATCTTGTAGCTTTTATGTTGAGGGGAGAAACATACCACTGGTGGGAAGCCATGGAACGATTCTTAAAGATGCTGGTGCCAAGAGTTGAACCTCCCATACCCCAGAGAATCACTTGGGATCGTTTTGAGAAAACGTTCGACGTGCAGTATAAGCCCATAAACTACAAGCATGAGAAGGAGCAGGAATTCATTGACCTGGAACAAGGAAGAATGACTGTGGAAAAATTCGAGATGAAGTTTACAGAGTTGTCACGATATGCCACCCAACTTATACCTGATGAGGAGATAAGGTGTAGAAGGTTCAAGAATGGATTAAGTTTTCGAATTAGAATAAGGATGACGGTTCTCGAGATGAACTACTACGCAAGACGAGTGAACATAGCGCAAGATGAATTGTAATGCGGGCCAGTAGGACTGGTAACTCTTTAGTTAAACAATTCCAAAATTTGGGTGCTAAGGAGTTTGTGGAAACAGTTAGTCCCACTGACGCTGAAAATTGCTTGAGCGGTGGAGTGCGCATTTTAGACAGACTGAGTTGTTCATGTGGTAAGTTCTTAAGTATCGATTTATATTTGTTTGACATCTAAATTGTTTAACTCATATGGAGTTGGTATTCGATTTTCGTTGTGGTATTGGTGTGAGTTGCAAGGAAGTTGCTTTCGAAAATCATTTATGATGTGACCCATTAGGGAAAACCTATTTAGATTAGTGCATAAATGTTGCTTGTATAGAGAAGGAATTTTCTCATGAGAATGTGTGGACTTTATGTATGAGAAGTTGAAGGGTGATATAATTCTATTGTTTCTAGTAGAGTTGCAAAGCAATTTAGTGTGAGTATACAGGAGGAATAAGTGTTTAGATGAGAATAGTGGAAGCGTAAGTGAAACTGTACGAATTAATGGGTATGATTTTTGTAAATTGGACTTGAGTGAGTCGAGTGTCTAGGTAAAATGCGGTTAAGATGAAATAGTTAAAGTGCGAAAGTGGCTTTTGGTTCGGTTGTGCAACAGAGAATGTGTGAAGGGATTAAGTGATGATAGTAAGAGATTTTAGAATTAGGAGTTAGTACTATACGATTAAAGTATTGTTGGGTGAGTGGTACGTATGTGAAGGAAAGATGCGAATGTATATTGTGGTATGACGAGGGTTATGTTTGGGTTTGTATGGGTAAGCATATACCTGTGGAGTGTTTAGTCTACGTGGTATGTTTAGCCCTAGTGACGCATTAAGTTCAAGTGGCGGTATTAGTCTTGATGGTCATAAGACTAGAGTGGTAATTAAAAATGTGTGTAAAGATTGTGTGTTAAAGATAGAAGATAGGGAGATGTTGGTAGATTTGATGCCTTTGGTTATGTTTGAGTTTGATTTGATTCTTGGGATGGACTGGTTGTCATCCTACCATGCATCGCTAGACTATGTTAGGAAAAGAGTAATCTTTAGGATATCCGGAGTTGAGGAATTCGTTTTTCCAAGGGGACAAGAGTAGAACACCTATTCGTATTGTGTTGGCTATTAAGGATTCGAAGATGTTGAAGAAGGGTTGCCAGGGGGTTTTGGCACATGTGATAAACGTAGAGATGGAAGAAAAGAAGCTTTCGAAGGTACCAATGATTTGTGAGTTTCTAGACGTTTTTCCAAATGATTTACAAGAATTACCCCCAAATAGATAAGTGCAGTTTACAATCAATCTCTATCCTGGCATAGCGCCCATATCTATTCCTCTTTACAGAATGTCACCTGTTGAGCTACTAGAGTTGAAGGAACAATTACAGCAGTTATTAGAAAAAGGATTCAACCGACTTAGTGTCTCATCATGGGGAGAACCTGTACTGTTTGTAAAAAAGAAGGATGAAATACTGAGGATGTGTATCGACTATCGACAATTGAATAGGGAGATCATTAAGAACAAGTATCCTTTACCTAGGATAGACAACTTGTTCGACCAGCTGTAAGGAGCCAGAGTGTTCTCAAAGAGAGACTTGAGGTCAAGATACCATCAATTGAAAGTGTGGAAGTTAGATATACCCAAAACTGACTTTAGGACTTGTTATGAGCATTATGAATTTCTAGTGACGCCTTTCGGGATTAACGAACGCGTCTACTATGTTTATGGACCTGATGGATCGGGTGTTGAGGAGCTTTCTAGACCAATTCGTGATTTTGTTCATTGATGGCATTTTAATATACTTTCGGAGTGATAAGGAACACGGAGAACATTTGAAGATTTCTTTGCAAACCCTGAGGAATCACTAGATGTATGCAAAAAAATAATAAAAATAAGTAAATAAAAAATTTAATTAAAAAATAAAAAATAAAAATAAATCGAAAAGTGTGAGTTTTGGTTGGATCGAGTGGTGTAGCTGAGTATGTTATAACTAGAGAGGGAATACAAGTGGACCCAATGAATGTGGAAGCGGTAGTCAATTGGAAAAGGCCAACTAGCATGACTAAGATACGAAGCTTTTTGGGGTCAGCTGGTTATTACCGGCGTTTTATTCGGGACTTTTCCCTAATTGCGAAGCTCTTGACTCGATTAACTCAGAAGAATGTCAAGTTTCAATGGTCTAATGGATGCAAATGAAGTTTTCAAGAGTTGAAGTCCAAATTGGTGTCAGCACCTGTACTTACCCTTCCGTCAGCCAATGAGGGCTTTGTTTTTTTTTTTTATGGTGACGCGTCACACCAAGGTTTGGGTTGCATATTGATGCAACACAGGAAGGTTATTTCCTATGCGTACAGACAATAAAAACCTCATGAGAAGAATTACCCTACCCACGATCTAGAGTTAGCTGCAATCGTCTTTGCGCTCAAGATTTGGAGACAATATTTGTACGGCGTCCTTTGTGAGATCTTTACGGATCATCAGAGTTTGAAGTATATTTTCACCTAGAAAGAGCTGAACTTGAGGTAAAAGAGATGGATGGAGTTAATTAAAGATTATGATGGCACGATTCACTATCATCCGGGGAAGGCTAACATCGTAGCAGATGCGCTAAGTCAAAAACCAATAGGGAATATCCATGTCTCTTTGAGCGTGTTCTTTATATCCAGACCTAGGTTGTTGTGTTATATTTTATCCAAAATTGGTTTTAACTCATTTGAGTAAGTAGAACTCAAGATATTGCAATTCTACCAAAGTGTATCGGTTTCTAACCAGTTAACAATGCAGCCCTAAAAACCTTAGTTTAAAATGAGATCCGAGTTTTGGACAAAACATGAAAGTTGTAGAAAACATGTTTATCTAGCTACCCACCACAAATGAGCACAAAATAATGAGCTTTGATAGGTTAAAACCCCTTTTAAACTCTCCATTGTGTTTCAGCCCTCACAAAACACTTCTATCACATATTTTTGTGTAGCCCGAATCCCCTATTTTTAGTGATCTATTCCAAATGTGGTCTACATGAACTTTGTATCTGACCTTCTAAAATACGTGCTGCCCAAAAATCAAACCTTGAACCCTCAGGATGATTCTCCAAAACCGTTTCAAACCCTCTGTCCAAAACCGACTCTGCTGAATTTTTGGCAGTTAAAATAATCTATTTTCTAAAATGTCCAAAACGTCTAACTTGTTCCAAACAACTACCATTATCTATAAACATGTAACTTGTATGGGACATGTTGAACTAGAACATACTCAAACATGGGCTCATTTGGAGTTGAGATGATACCCCAAAACTGAGACCAACAGAGACACGTTTCTGACCAATTCTCTGAGCAAGTGCTGAACTATTTTCTTTTCCGTCAAGTTTTTCACCTAGTTTCCTTAGGTTTTGGCCTTGGGGTAAAATATAAAAGTTGTAGATAATATTTTAATCTAACTTTTCACCAAAAATCGTAATCCAACTCCAAGTTTAAATACCTTAAAATGCTGTGGTACTTTAAAATTTAATGATTGGGAGAGAGTAATAAATGGTTAAGTTAAATCCTTAAACAAGTGAAGAATTGGGCAAGTGCATAGTACCCCTTAAACCTAAAAAGAAAATAACCATGGTCCCTAAAATCAAGAAAACATTCAATGGTCAAAATCGTTTTAGTACTTCACGTTCTAAGAGGAGAAGAACTTTGTGTTGACGGTTAAGTCATGTTTGCTTGCTAGGCATGAAAGTTTTGTTACCCGAGGAGCAAGCTTAGCTCGTTGAGAAAGACTCGGTTTGTACACATATAAGATAAGGTGAGAGTACTTAGCCATTATCTTGAACATGAGTTTATGTAAATGATACTTGAAAATGCTTTGAAGCGCATGTTTTGAGCTATGACCAGTTTGACGATCGCATGAACTTGTTGTTTTCAAAAGCCATGATATTTTTAATTCAAGTGTGCTATCCATGATATTCTGAGCTAGCATAATGTTACTATGAAAGTATGATTAATGTTGTGTGATTGTTCCAAAGTGCCAAGTTACAAGGGTTTCCGGTCCTTTATATCCTGTTATGAGGGAGGTTATCCAACTATGGATTTTTCATTTGTCCCTGTAAGGGACGTTTTCCGTTAAACGGAGGTTTTTGCCTTTAAGCCTTTTGGGCCGAGTCCTAGGTTTTTAGCACATACCACTCGTGCTTGGTGGAGAATGCCCTCATTCCATCATGTTGCTATATGTGCATTGCAAATTGAGGTTACGGTACCGTTGGAACTCCCGGTCGTGAGGTTGACGACTACTTAGACATTTTTGGGATTTGAGTCAAGATTTGAGAAAGTGTTCATGAATTTTAAATTTGAGGCGGTTGAGCCAGGAACATATTTCTGTTTGCAATACTGAGAAGATTCTGTATAATCTACGATATTTTCATGTTCAAGCAAATGCATCAGTTTCTATACTTTCGTGAAAAATGTGATGAATTGTTTTTAGAAAGAGTTTTCAGTTATCCTTAACTAAGTAACTGTCTTTTCTGTTCATGATA